>SJYQ01094363.1:86009-137552 GCA_006410935.1 Redunca redunca
TATTCAGCAAACTTTTGCTAAGCACCAACAATGTATCTAACTTCCTAAAGGACCTGTGGGCTTAAAAGTATATTCACAATCTAAAAATTGAGAGTTATGTTTTATTCAGTGGGAATTTTTAGGACTTCAAGCCCAGGAGACAGCATCTCAAGTAACTCTGGGAGAACTGATCCATGGAAGTGAGGGAAGGAGCCAGGTTAAAGAAAACCAGATATCCCAAGTTAAGGAATTTCGTGCTTTTCTCTGTATGGGACGATACAAAAGCCTGGGCTCACGGAGATCATTCCTTTGATAGGACCTCAGCTGTCTGGGCCAGTCTCCTGTATTTTCACACCCTGAGTCCCCCCAGGGGTCACCACTGGGAGTGACTGCAGTCTCTGGCTGCTAGATGGCAGGCATTCTTTCCTTCCTGAGTCCCCCCAGGGCTCACCATCCCTGGTGGCTGCATTTGTTGATGGCAGTGGCCTCCTGTGCTTACTGGTGTGAAAGTGTTCGATTTCTCTCTCAGCACCAATGATGTATCTAACTTTAAGGACCTGTACCACCCAGGATCTACGTCCTGACCAGTGCTAAGGTGACACCCCATATTTGCCATGGACCCTGCTACAGTCAGGCACAACAGGTTTGAGTCCAACTCTGCCACACTGAGCATGAGACCTTTGGCAAGTACTTTAAGTTTCTTGAGCCTCAGTGAGTTTAACAAGGCAGCCGGGAATGAAATGAGAATAGAGCGGCTCCTCTCAACTTCTCGGATTTAAGAAAAGTGAATGTCAGGTGTCTGTGGGTGATGCTGGACAGTATCAACAGAGTCTCTTTCTTGGCATCACTGAAACAGAGAAACTCATTAATCTTACGAGGAGAACATTCTTTTCAACATCCGTTTCTAGCTAGTGCTGGACATAACAGTAATTCCTCCAGGTTACTAGAGGTCCCGTGGTGAATTCAAGTCTTGGCAGGTAAGCTGGGAGAGGAATGGATATCTTTTGAAATGTAAATGCCAGAGTAATTTGTAGCTTCCATTTTGTTTCATGAAGGAATGTGAATTTATTTTTCTTACCATAGCTTTTCCACTCACTTTTTAAGTTTAGACCAAAGAGTGTAACTAAGCCTGGCGTTTTCAACCCACGGAGTGAATTAAGTAGCCAAAATACAAGACCTGGAGGTTTAATCTCTGTTAATAGATTTCAGAAAAACAGAGGCAATTTCCTTAAGCAATGCTGCAATTTTTGCATTGAAATATAGCTGCAATTTGAGCCCGAGTATAATGGGAAGTAAGATTTAATCCTTTTAATATTCTCTGTAATAACAAGTAACAGCTCTAAGCTTCTGGATACCCTCCCCAACATATGGTGGGTTCCTAGTGTCCCAGTGGTGGACCTTGATTAATGCCTACTGAACCTGCGAGTTCCCCACAAGGAAACACAGGAAGAAAAGAGAACAAAGGGGAGAGGACTGCTCCTGCAGGCACCGAGGGAAAGAGCATTCCTTTAAAACACACAGTTTCTAAGAAATACTTCATCATCATAATCACCTGCCTTCTCCTTGCTTAGGTAACTGAGGCCGTAACAGAAGTAAGTACTAACATACACCTTACCCGTGTGACCTCCTTTCTGGAAACATCTGATTATCCTCCAAAAATGTCTTATTCTTATGAAGTGAAGGATTCCTGCCAGTTGGGGTTAGTCCCTGAATCTTGGCTTGGAGGGTGTTCTGCAAGTCTTTCTCTGGAGATGAGAATTTAAAAGGAGATGAATTTTCATTGATCTAAATGAAAAGCCAAAAAACAGGAAAGGAACCAGATTTGTTGAGCGCCCACTCCATGAAGGGCTTTTCCAAATACCATATCAACTTTGCAAAGATCAGAAACCCTGTTGAAAGCTTCGAAACCAGGCTTCCACAAACCAGTAACTCCCAGGAGCTTAGTGGAAGGGTAAATAATATGTTTTCTATAGCCCTGGAAAGCCCTGCTGAGAGCTCTAAAATCTTCTCCTCAAATCAACAAACTTTAAATTTGTAGGAAAGAAATGATTGGATTGGAGGTTTTGAAATATCAAGCCTGGGACAAATAGCCTCTCCGTATCTGTTTCTCTATAGGTATAATAAAGGGGGCTGGGGGGATTGTGCTGCATGGAGAACACCGCATACAGTGCAGGGGTGAGGGGGCAGTTGGCAGTAATTATTGTCACTGGGTTGGGAAGATCCCCTGGAGATAGGAATGGCAACCCACTGCAGTATTCTTGCCTGGGAAAATCCCATGGATGGAGGAGCCTGGCAGACTATAATAGTCCATAGGGTCGCAAAAAGTCGGACACGACTGAGCGCCTGAGCACACGCAGTTACTGTCCCGGTCGTCACTCTGTAGAAGTCTCCCACTGCCATCTGGGGAACTAGCATCTTTCAGGGGCTACAGGGCTTTTCTGTGCCCCTCCTGAATGATAAACATGTAACAGCGAATGGCCATTTGTGAAAATTAATCAAGTGGGATTCCCTCTGTCACTAATCAGGTGAATTTCAACAACGGCAAAGGCCTGTAAATAAGAGATCCAGCAAGGGCCTTGTTTCAAAATTCTCTGCACACCTGGAACTCAGGACCTGTGAGCTAGAGCTTCTCTTTGGAAAAGCATTTTAAGTCAATAAAAAGGAAAAGATGAACTTAGCAGAAAAGAGTTGTTTTTGTTTGTTTGTTTCTGGGAATCTTAAAGGAAGCTCATAAAGTTTATGAGGTTCTACTCATAAGGCACTCAATCAAAAGTTTATTCTGAACTGTCACCCCCAGATGCCCTGTACAACATGAATAAGGGAGGAAAAGTGCTGGCCATATGGGACCAGACCCTTGTATAACACTCCACTCATTTGTACCAGTATTCACCTTGACCCAGTAAGGTCAAAGTAGTTCCATTCAAAAGATCAAGAAACAGGCACATAGAGAAAAGTGACTTACCCCAGCATTTCAGCTCAAGTTAGAAGGTCTTTCATCTTGACCACAAACGCCCTCCAAAATATTGAGTATAAGATGAAAACCCTTGCTATGTACTTAGCTTTCTCATTTCTGTTTGAAGGTTATTTCTGACACTTCCCGGGGTCTTGTCATCCAATAGTGGAGCTTGACAAGGATAAAATCGACATCATTAGCACACAGAAATATGCCTTACTTCAAGACAATTCCATAATACAAAAACCCTCACTTGGATACAGGTACAAAAATGAGTTATTACTTATTGGCACTGTTGGCACTTTAGAGGGATTTTGTTTTAAAGCAAGTATTGGTAAATGGCTCCATTATATTGAAAATTTCCTGCAATGTGCTTAAAATTCGACCTGATTTGCCCAACTTGGATTGCATACAACTCTTTAGGCATCTGTGCATTTGGAACAAGAAGCCCCAGTACCATCAGTTCCTTCCCTCTGCAAAACTTATACGAGAGGTGTAATAAATAGTCTTGGCTTCCCATTGCCTGGTGATGGATGGGTAGGAAGAAAAGGAGGGAGGAGAATTGGGAGCAAATGACAAGCAATAGAACTCTGATGGACAGGTGAATGGATCCACCTCTCCCCCTGGACCACAGGACAGGTCAGATTTGTCCTGTGGATCCCCAGGTCTACCCACCATCCACAGGGACTCCAGGTCGCTATTTCTTTACCTAAGTAACGCGGAGTGTGTCTAGCGTCTGTCAGTGGTTGCCGTGGCAGTTCCTCCAGTTGGCTCTTTTCCGGTTAAATGAAGAAAAGTCATCTGTTGGGGAACTGAGACAGGACACACTGGTTGGTGACAAAGATCTCGAACACCTGAGCAGCCTTCTGGGCAGAGAATGCTGAGAATGCAAGTTTCCACTTGGCAAGACCAGCCTGACCTGGGAGCTGCAAAGAGGGAGCAGGTTGTGTGGGATTTTGAGCTTGGCATTTTTAAACTCAAGCTGCCAGAGAGGTTAAATGCTGTTTCAATGAAAATTCTTTCTTAGGGGGGTTTCTTTTAGGGGGTAATAAGTGACAGAGTTGGGGAGTGCTAAGGATAAGTGCTAAGGCACCTGGGCCCAGGAGGAAACCCTGTCAACACTGACAGGATCACGCAGACCTCCCCTGAGCCCATCGCTGACCAGTCATTAAACTGAAACAGACTCTCAGACACAGGAAACAAACTTATGGTTATCAAAGGGGGAAAGGGGTGGCTAAATTAGGAGTTTGGGATTAACAGACACACAGTATGATATATAAAATACCTAAGCAACAAGGACCTACTGTATAGCATAGGGAACTATAGTCAGTATATTATAATGATCTATAATAGAAGAGAATCTGAAAAAGAGTAGATATATATGTATAATTGAATCACTGTGCTATACATCTGAAACTAACAACATTGTAAATCAGCTATACTTCAATAAAAATCATTTTTAAAATGTGAAAACTAGACTTCAATTAGTAAAAAAACCCAAGGAAGTGTCATTTCCTTCATTAAGCCTCTCCCTGCCAGAGGGCCCCTCAAAGGAGGTTCTGCTATGGATGTAACATAGCCTTCCTTGTGCTGGCACTCATGAGTGGACTTCAGGGGTCCATAAACTCCCTGAAATGTGGATGCGATTTTGTGGGTAGGTATATTTTTCTGGATGAAGGGGTGATGCTCATCAGATTCTCAGCATGTGCTCAGGTGTTCAGTCGTGTCCAGCTCTTTGTGACCCCATGGACTGCAGCCCACCAGGCTCCTCTGTCCATGGGATTTCCCAGGCAAGAATACTGGAGTGATCTCCAGGGGATCTTCCCGACCTAGGGATCAAACTTGCATCTCCTGCATTGGCAGGTGGATTCTTTACCCCTGAGCCACAGAGGAAGCCCCCAAATTCTCAGCAGACCTTCCTTAATACAAAAGTGAACCTCAGTCCAGAGCTGGAAAGAACACTCAGGATACCAGGACACCTCGGCAGAGGGATCTTGGAATTGTCACCACCTGCTCCTAGGGATCACTTCCTGCTTCTTAAGGAAGTTGACTGGCACCATATTCTGGCCTTGGGGATGCTATTTTTTCCAAAGCAATTATTTAATTAATGCCCCGTCCATTGCTTCCCCATAATACGGATGAAACATTTTCCCCCTAAGAGGCAAGAATCACCTGGGAATGTTTTAACAATGCCAGTGACCAGGTCACACACCCAATATTCTGATTTCATTGGTCTGGGATAGGATACCTTATGATATAATGTGATCTATTGTGAAGGTTTTTAAAACTAGTTCCCAGCTCAGAATGAAAAGTGTTCTGCTCCAGCGGTAACGTCTATGGGAAGGAAAACTGTCAGTGTGTATGTGGATATTTTCCATTTTAAACCATACACACATGTATATTTATATATCTGTGTGCATATATACGTGTATGAGAACACAGCCTTCATATGTATAGGTATGTGCACATACGTATATATACCCACACACAAGGTATAGTGTGGACTTTCCTGGTGGCTCAGTGGTAAAGAATCCACGTGCCAATGCAGGAAAGGCGAGTTTGCTCCCTAGGTCAGGAAGATCCCCTGGAGAAGGAAATAGCAACCCACTCCAGTATTCTTGCCTGGGAAATCCCATGGACAGAGGAGCCTGGTGGCCTCCAGTCTGTGGAACTGCAAGAGTCAGACACAACCGAGCAACTAAAAACAGCAGCAGCAAAGTACTCGTCACCTCCTGTTCCCCTGATTCCAACCCCCTCTCCTCGAGAGCACTCAAAGCCCCAGAAGCCCCGTGCAGGACAGTACACAGAACATGATGCCTCTTAACCATTTTCTCTACAAGGCTGCACTTCGAGTGACACCAAGAACGTCTCCCTTCAGAGAAGACTGTTTTTCTTCTCAGACTCTCCGTGGATGATGATAACCATATCATCTGTCACCATGTGTCACTTATTTTGTATCTACTCTGTGCTAGTTCAGTTCAGTCGCTCAGTCGTGTCCGATTCTTTGCAACCCCATGGACTGCAGCGTGCCAGGCCTCCCTGTCCATCGCCAGCTCCCAGAGTTTACTCAAACTCACGTCCGTTGAGTCGGTGATGCCATCTAACCATCTCATCCTCTGTCGTCCCCTTCTCCTCCTGCCTTCAATCTTTCCCAGCATCAGGGTCTTTTCAAATGAGTCAGTTCTTCTCATCAGGTGACCAAAGTACTGGAGTTTCAGCTTCAGTCCTCCCAGTGAATACTCAGAACTGATTACCTTTAGGATGGACTGGTTGGATCTCCTTGCAGTCCAGGGGACTCTCAAGAGTCTTCTCCAACACCACAGTTCAAAAGCATCCATTCTTCATCGCTCAGCTTTCCTTATCGTCCAGCTCTCACATCCATACATGTGTATGTATCACACACATACTCTGTGCCAGGCACTGTTCTAAATGCTTCCCATGTGTTCAGTGAGTCAGTCTGCACAGTGATCTGAGAAGGACTCCATTTTGCAGATGGGGAAACGAAGGCACAGATGTGTGAAGTAAGATTTCACGTTAAATAACTTGCACAGGTTTGTGAAGTAAGAGGTAGAGGTGAGGTTCAAACCCAAGGAGTTCAAACTCCGGACGGGGTCTTCCCCCCGCTGTGCTGTAGAACCACTGAATATGGCCCACGAACCCTGCATTCCTTCAGAAGACACACACAGACACACACGGGGAGTCCTTCTCTCCTGTGGACCAGCCATCAGAGCCCGCACATTAACTGTCCTTTCCCCCGACAGGCTTCATCCCCCCGCCGCTCATCTTCGGGGCTGGCATCGACTCCACCTGCCTGTTCTGGAGCACGTTCTGTGGGGAGCAGGGCGCCTGCGCCCTCTACGACAACGTGGCCTACAGATACCTGTACGTCAGCATCGCCATCGCGCTCAAGTCCTTTGCCTTCCTCCTCTACACCACCACGTGGCAGTGCCTGAGGAAAAACTATAAACGATACATCAAAAACCACGAGGGCGGGCTGAGCACCAGTGAGTTCTTTGCGTCTACTCTGACCCTAGACAATCTGGGGAGGGACCCTGTGCCCGCCAACCAGACACATAGGACAAAATTTATCTATAACCTCGAAGATCACGAGTGGTGTGAGAACATGGAGTCTGTTTTATAGTGACTGAAGGAGGGTTGAACTCTGTATTAGTCCTTCAAGGTTCATTTTTCCTAAAGAAAAAAAAAATGAAAAAAAGTTTCCCAAAAAAAAGATTCAATACACACAGACACACACACACACACACACCCGTATACACAGCACCTTTGTCCTTTTCTCAAAATCAGAGCCAGACAGGATTCAGAATAAGGAGAGCGTGGGATCACGTGGTTGACATGCGACCTCCTGGGGGCTCAGAGTCTGCTTTTGAAGGCACCTCATGGTTGTTCAGGATGCCGACAGCTGCAAGCAACAGGCACTGCCAAATTCAGGGAACACTGGCGGCCAGCTTGGAGGACGGACCTTTCTGGATATACACACACACACAAAACAAACAAAACATATCCATAAATCTACTGAAAACACCCACGTTGACAACATTGCCAGGATAAGCACTAGAGACACCCCTGTGCCGCCGTGCCCACCCACACGGGGGCGGAGGGGCACCCAAGTCGGAGGAGTGGAGACCTGCTTCTCTAACTTTTGCAATAGGGGCCACGGTGTAGATGACTCACCCAGTCTACACCTGTGGCTCAAGGCCCCAGAGTTCTCTCAGCGATGCTAAAGGGTGATCCGTGCTGGAGACTGTAATTGGCACCTCTCACCAGCTCCATTTCCATTTCTCAAGACTGAGGGCCCCAGGGGGGGAGCCGGGCACGGGGGGTCCAGCACCTCCCCTTCCCCCACAGCACCTCCCATTGGGGGGCGCCCCCCTCCCCCACCAGCCCCACAGAATGACCTCAGGAAGCAGTGGGCCTCACCTGGCTATGACTGACTTCGCTCAGAGCCGGTGAAACCCAACCCAGTCCAAGTCATTTACTTACATTTGCCAAACATTTTGCCATTTTTAAGGGAAAAAAAAATGCAATGCATATGAATTTCAAACTGTTGTATGTATAATCCTCTGATACTATTTTTAACTACTTTCAAATCTGTGTTAACCCTTCAGTCACTAACACAGTCCTCTAGGCCGAATTTATTATGCTGGTTGCTTTTAATTTTCTCCTTTTTTAATGCACCAAAAATATAATGTGATTCAAGGGATGCAGTTAATCTATTGTAATTTTTTATTATCATTTTATCCTCATTCGGATAGTCTGTGAGAACGAGACTATACAGTGTGTTATGAGAAAAAAATGCTTGAAAAAGAGTGTATATGCAGCTTGCCTTTAAAAGAATCACTCTGAGACAAGAGGAGATGACATGATGAATTGCAAATTTGCCTTCTCGACTTATGCCCCATGATTCAGTGATCGCTGTCATGGGAACCCCTTTCATATGCCTGCTTCATATGCCGAGAGGCATTCTTTTCCGCCTATGGTGGAGACACGCTCAGTGGCATGTTGTGTGTATGGGTGCAGGGCTTCTGGGGAGAGGAGAGAAATAGCTCCCTGGCACATGCTCTGAACAGCCTGTGGTGTCTGGGATTACAGACCCACAAGCTCCTGGAAGCTACTGGACGTCCACCACCTGAAAATGTCAGTAATGTTTTCCGGGTCAGTCTTGAACTAAGAAGCCTCGTGGAGTGTGTGTGTGTGTGTGTGTGTTTTGAAAGTGGCTGAACCTGAAACAGCTAGAAGCAAATCTACCATATTTTGGGTAAGAATCAAGGGAAAATCTCTCGAAGCCAGCAGACTCAGCCTGGTGAGTCATTTGCAGATGGGGCAGAGCTTATGAGAGAGCACGGGTGTGTTCACACACACGCACACATGCACGGCCCAGGTAACCCACCTTTCATGCTGTTGCGGTGTCCTTGATCTTGGCCACTCCTGGCTCTGGAAAGATTCTAAGGGTTGGTTGGTGGTTGCTTTTTTTCTTTTTTACCTCAGACACATATTTGTAGGTCATCTAGAAGATGAAGAGAAAGAATCAGGAAAGAGTGGGGTAGGTGGTGTGCCAAGTTAACAAACCCATAATTGGGGCAGTTTGAGTGACAGCCCCAAACTAGAGAAGGCCGCGTGGAGCGAGGACGCTCGAGAGAGGCTTGTGTGCTGGTGCAGAGCCACGTGATCAGCCGCATCCTGGGGACAGGATGCTTCCGGAACAACTTTTTCCTGTCTTGCTCGAGTCCCTCCTCGTTCCTGAAAATGGGGACGTTCATCAGCGTGTTAACTAGTTAAACATGGGGTGATTCTCCGACCAGTTCGTAAACTGTGTACACTCGATCCTGAGGCTGATTCCATCCTGTATAGTGTTGAGTTGGTTTTGTCTTGAAAATGTATCGCCAGTAGATCACTGCCCTCTTGGATATGATCGTGTAGCTCTCCACACTCAGTCCGCAGACAGTGAGGCTGCAAGACCTCATGTTTCATGGGGCTCTTTGCTTTTTTTCTTTTTTTTTAAGGTTTTTGAAAACTCTTTCCTTTTTGGTTATTTTGCCTAAGAGTTTAGGCTGAGTGAGAATAAGATGTTAAGATGACAAAGAAAAACAATTCCAGGGTTCAGTTTTATCAACAATTGAAAATTAAAGTCCCTTCTCGTAAGATGCTTCTAACGTGTTATCACCTTTAAAACTTTTGTCTCCTGGACTCCAGAACCGGGAAAACCTAGTCTAGGTTTTTTTCTTTTGTGCCACAAGGATCCACTGTACATACCTTCCCAATCTAGCCCCTGGCTTCTTTGTTTGGTTTTGAGCAGGATTTTGAATGGAAAGATTTCCTAGGGAGATCTCCAGTGGACCCAGAAAACAAAAGTGGTGAGGGAAGGAATAAACTCGAGTGTGAATGCTGATGTCTTCTCTCTTGTGCTACCAACCCCTCCTCCATCTCAGTGGAAGGCGCCCAGGGCTGAATGAAGGCTCTCTTTGCTGCAACTTGTGACAGATTTTTGTCACTCCTACATGTAGATCAAAAAGTTTTCTACCCATATTATTCCTGCATATGAAGGGAACACAGTTTTCATGAGTCTCTGTCTCTGGGGGGGCTGGGTTTGCTGTCCTCCCCGTGCTGAGTCTGTGGGCTGTGAGAAAAGCCCGCCTTCACGCCTCCACAGGGGACACAGTGAAGCTCCCAGACACCCTGGGGACACTTGCACTCCGGGAGGCCACCGCATGCAGGCTTTCCTCACAGCTAATGAAGGAGCCAGAGAGGTTTCTGCTCACAGGTCCCCTAAGGAGTTTGCTGGCAGCGCTTAACAGGCAAAATAATAAGGGGAAACAAAGAGCTTCTGAGGAATCCTTTGACAGACTCCCTAATGTCTTCAGAGCAGGAGGGAACGTGCTTATTCATAAAATTTGCTTCTTTTTCATCACCTTCCGGCAGAATAGCTTTGCCAAGTGATGGTTTGTAGACTTCGGCTATGTGGTGTCTATACATTCAAATCCCCGATTCCATCTTCTCATCTCCAATAATAACCTAGAGCAGGGGTCCCCAGCTCTTGGGGTGCAGATCGGGGGTGAGCAGCAGGTGGGCAGGCAAGCAAAGCTTCATCTGCCCCTTCCCCATCGCTCACATTACCACCTAAACCTTCCCCTCTTCTTCCCCCCTCACCCAGCTGTGGAAAAATTATCTTCCACGAAAGCAGTCCCTGGTGCCCAAAAGGTTGGGGACCCCTGACCCAGAGCACCCTCTCACTCAGATGTGGCAAGATTTCCTGAGCTGACTTGCACAAACGTTCCATACGTGGTGGCCAGCCAACCCCTGGGATGACTGCCGCATCACTAACGCTTCTCAGGAAAAAGATTCTGCCATAGTTGCTGATGGGTTATCGTCCACACTTCCAAAGCAGGTTGCTTATTAGGAGAGTGTAAAATGGAAATATATATATATATATACACTCACTGAGAAACCCTCTGAGGAAAAGTAGTGGTTGGCTCCCCGTGAGCCTACAAGGCTGGTTTTCTTGCTGCCAACTGTTCAGGTCCCGGGAAGAAACCACACTCCCTTCTCCACCCAGTCAAGTGCACCAGGCCTGTGTTCTAAGCCCTGCTTAGGGGTCTGGAAGGCACTCCTGAGTGACTCGAAGCAGTGAAGGTCAACCTGTAGAAGACAACACAGTGGTTATACAGCCGGGCGGGGTGAGCTTCTGTCCTGTTTGGTGGTGGTCTCCCTATTTCACTGTTCGGTTGGTTTGGTTTGGATGAGGGGAGAAGACCAGACAAGCAGGTTTTCAGTCCGACAGACAGAATATTTGCAGTCCTGTGCTGTTCTTACCTCTTCTGTTGGTTTGGAGCAAGTATCTGTCCAGGAGAAGGTACTGGACACGGAGTAGAGGCTTACTTGCTCCCTGAGCACCCGTCACTGCCTCTCAGCAGCCTCCTTTCAACTGTGATCTGCACTTCCCTCAGGTTAGAATCCAGATCAGAGCCCTCAGAGGTGACACATTTTCCAAGAAAGGGTGTTAGTGAATTTCAGTTTGGCCTGGAAATTAGTTTGAGGGGTGACTACAGCCCTTTTCCTCCTCTCTCTGCTCCTCCCTCCTTGTTTCCTCCTTATCCACCTCTTCCAACCCAGTTCAAGCCCTTGAGTTCTGAATAGCTATGAGAAGGTGATTCTCTGAGAACAAACGGTCCTACGATGGCTTTCAACCTAGCTCCCTTGGGGTATTATGGCTGCTCAAGAATAAGCTGGTGAAACAGGAATCTCTAACTGGCAGAGAATGCAGAGAAGATGCTGTTCAAATGCTTGTTATGGGGCCTGTTACCTAGGATCCCAGCTTCCCTGGTGGCTCAGACAGAAAAGAATCCTCTTGCAATGCCGCAGACCTGGGTTTGATCCCTGGATTGGAAAGATCCCATGGAGAAGGAAATAGCAACCCCCTCTAGCATTTTTTGCCTGGGAAATCCCATGGACAGAGGAGCCTGGTGGGCTGCAGTCCATGTGGTTGCAGTCAGACAGGACTGAGCAATTAACACTTTCACTTTTCTTTTTAAACCGAGGATCACATGGAGAATTTACACTCTCTGCATACAGCCCTCACCCATGCCTCCCCTCTCTCACCTCAGAGTGCTCAGTTATCATGGCAGGGAGAACATTAATTGAAAAGCCTAAAATGGGGAGTTCAGAGAAGCCTGGATGCCCCAGCACCTTGGAAATCTGTGACTGTGATGGAGATAAAGACAAAGCTCTTGCTTCTCAGGGACCATCCATGTGGTAGCACAGTTTTCCTTTGCAGGTAATATTAATGCCACTTGAGGGAGCACTATGTGAGCTTGATGTTTTCCAACCACATTTATTCACTCTAGTAAAATTTTGACTCTGTGCCAGGCCCAGAACCAGGTACAAAGGTTAAAAAAAGACATGGCCCCATCCTCTAAGAATTCACAGTATAATAAGAGAAACAGACCTGAATGCAAAAGCAATAGAACAGGGCTTCCCTGGGGGCTCAGACAGTAAAGAATCTGACTACAATGCAAGAGACCTGGGTTCGATCCCTGGGTCGGGAAGATCTCCTGGAGAAGGAAATGGCAATCCACTCCAGTATTCTTGCCTGGAGAATTCCACGGACAGAGGAGCCTGGCAGGCTGCAGCCCATGGAGTTGCAAAGCGTCAGACAGGACTAAGTTATCGCACTTTCACTTTTTACTTTCATCATTGTAAGAGCTAGGGTCTATTTATCTATGTCTGGGAACAAAGAGGGCTCTTTTAGGGTGCTGGGAAGTTCTACCTAGTGGCATCAAGAAACAGGAAGACCTAGTGCTCTAGGAAACGAGAACTTAAGAGCACTTAGGGACCCAGGGGATCCTTAGGGATCCAGGGGAAGAGAGCCTCCACTGAGAGATCCAGCAGAGCGAGTTCAGAAACCTTCCATAACGGGCCAGGGGGCAAGCATTTGGGCTTTGAGGGGCACAGAATCTCTGTGGCCTCTACTTTTTTGTCAGAGCAGGGATGCAGCCCCGGACAATGTGGAAACAGATGAGCGGGCCGTGCTGCAGTAAAGCTTTATTTATAAAGACAGTCAGCCTCTGGGTGTGGCTGGGGGAAGGCTGCAGCGTGCTACTCTGTTCTGGAGAACACAGAGGTCTGAAGCAGCATGGCATACAGTCCAATGGACTGTCGCAGCAGAAGCTGCTGCACCCTGGGCTGAGTCATGCATTGGAACAATCTAATTCAGGTACCCCATTTTCCAAGAATGAGGTAAGTATCCCATTATTGTCAGGGTTTACAATGAAAGTAACATTCTCTTTCTCCTGTGTGATGAGGGGAATTGGAACTAACAATCTACAGTCTCTTCCAGCCCTGACACTCACTCCCTAGCTCTACCAGAGTAATCATCCTTTTTTGTTAAGTGATGGAAGTGGGCATGTGAGGGGACAATGTAGGAACTCGACAAAAAAGAGTGAATCCAGATACTGAATAGTATTTCAGATTTCTTCCCTCCTTCCCGCCAATATGAACAGTGGCACTAGAAAGCTATTTAATAATAGTAGCTAACACTTACCAAGCACTTACAATGAACCAGCATACAGTAGTTAAAGAATCCACTTGCCAATGCAGGAGATGCAAGAGATGCGAGTTCGAACCCTGGGTCAGCAAGATCCCCTGGATGAAGGCAAGGCAACCTACTCTAGTGGTCTTGCCTGAAGAATCCCATGGACAGAGGAGCCTGGCAGACTGTAATTGCAAAGAGTTGGACATTACTGAGCATGCACGCACATATACATAGTCCTGTGAGGCAGAAACTGTTATTAAGCTTCAGTTTACAAGAGAAGAAAATGAGGCTGGGGAAGCTTTCAGAATTGGCTCAAAGTCACAAAGCAGAGACTCAGCCCAGGTCAACAAATCCAAAGCTTGTGTTGTCTTTTTGGATACTCCCTCCATACTGGGACTTCCTAGTCAGAAGGCTTACTCAAATGGACTACAGGGCTCCCTACACTCTCATATTCCTCCTGACAACTAAGACAAGTTGTGTCAGTTGTATTGTACAACACAGATGTATTCTGAGGACATCCGTTCTCCTTGTTATTCCCAGACTTGATCACAGAGCCAAGTGAGCGACACACATTGGTGGTTCTGCTTTTAGCAGGCAGGTAAGAGGAGCCAGGCGACGCCTCTGCTCTGATGCATTCAGAAACGCAGTTTCAAAGTGCTGAGGTTCCTAGGAGACAGTCCTCAGTGCTGGTCATCAGCATCAGTGGGAAACCCCAGACACCGTTTCCCACCTGGCACCCCTGAGGTCCTCAGCATCAGTGGGAAACCCCAGACACCGTTTCCCACCTGGCACCCCTGAGGTCCTCAGCATCAATTTCAGGAGCTCGACTCTAGCCCAGGGCCTCAGACACTGATGCTGGCCACTGGTTGGAGCTATGCCTTGCTCTGTGATCAGATATGAGGCTTTTAGGAACAGAGTTTCTAGACATTTTAGATTTTTGTATTAATGTCTCAGGCCAATCAATAATTGAAGATTAACACAAATTCTGAGTCTTTTTCTGTAAGGTAACGTGATTATGTTCTTTTACCAAGAGCAGATGGAACTACTATAGTAAATTTTCTGGAGGTTTAACATTCCGTAGGTTGAGATTTTACCATCCCATTAAATCGCAGAAAATAATGTTCTTCTTAAACTCACGCCAGCCTAGTAGAAGGTAACTCTCATGGTGCTGGGTTTGTCAAACTGTTGGATTTTATAATCGAAGGTGATAAAATGAAGTAGAAGTAGGTAATATAGGAAATTTCATCATAAGAGAAACTCAACTAACACAAAAATTGTGCTCTAGCCCAGCCTCTTAATGGAGGAAAGGGGCTGGGCATTCATGTTTACTAAGAGGTTGCTACCCTCATGCCCTGGTGCTCAGATGGTAAAGTATCCACCTGCAATGCAGGAGACCTAGGTTTCGATCCCTCAGTTGGGAAGATCCCCTGGAGGAGGGCATGGCAACCCACTCCAGTATTCTTGCCTGGAGAATCCCCATGGACAGAGGAGCCTGGTGAGCTACAGTCCATGGGGTCGCAAAGAGTTTAGCACAACTAAGTGGCTAGGCACAAACACACACACACACCCTCCTGCCAGGGGCCTTAGCAGCTTTCTCACACCTTCCTTGTGAGGTAAGTATCATTATTCCCACTTTACAGATCAGAAAACCAAGGCTCAGTATACCAAAGCTTCCCAAGGTCACACAGCTAGTTAGAAAGTCACCAGGGGCCAATGCCAGGTCTGTCTGACTCCTGAACCAGTGCTCTTTCCATGGTACTACAAAAGCCACCAATCTGAGAACACAGATCTGCCTTCTTAGAAAGATTTGATGAGGCCTGTAAGGCATCGGCTATTGGAAACCATCACAGAAGTCTATAGTTTCGTAGAGAAATGAGCCAAGAGCTGGAGGTGAAAACTTCAGAGTTTGTCTACAGGCACAGAAATCTAAAATAAGAATAAACACCTTTTTCCTTTGGTAAATGCTAGAGATTTTTAAAAACACTCCTTCCTTTTTCCCTCTGAGCCATGTTGGCAAAACGCTGACCAGCTCCTCATTGTCTTCTACCTGATTCATTCTGCACACAGGAACCAACCCCAGCTCCCTCACATCTATCCTGCCTTCCCCGACTCCCTGGCCCCCTGGCTTCTAACAGAGCCCCCAGGAATGTAACAGCTCAGACCTTGTGAAAGCTGAGAAAGAATGCTCCAAACTGTCCAGCTTCTTCTATAAGCCAGATCTCAGCGGCAAAAGAAAGGAGAGACATTTCCATCTTTTGTACCAGAGTCTAGAGAAGACTGGAAATGAGTGAGGATTCCATGTTCCACTGCAGCTCTCATTGAACCAGAAGGCTGCATGTCACAGTCACGGAGACCTCCACGGCTTGTATGTCATGATAGGGACTAAGCTGGGCTTTTCATGCCTTTTAAGTGAAGCCACAGCATCTATTTCAGAAACACGGCAGAGGCTTAAAAACCTCACTGCAACAAGGAGATTCTTTCGCTCAGTAGGTGGTGACCCTCTGTGGCTGAATGGAAAGTAAACTGGCCCCAAATGCCGATGGAGAAAGCATGGCATTATGATGCCAAGAGGTTCTCTCTGGCACAGAGCCACCTCTTCAATAGAGATTGCAATGGCAGGGTCCTGGAACACAAGGCCTGTCACCGGTGACTCAGATAAGATGAAGATAAGTTAAATGACGGAGTTGCATCTTATTCATTCCCATAGAGTAAAAATCCGCAGGGGCATTGGCATAGATACGTATAGATAAATGCTTCTCAGAAAGATTCAGCCTACATAGAGGTCTTTGGGCTTGGAATCTGGTTCCCTGGGGTGATGTGGAGCACAATCTAGCATTTTAGTGACTTCCTGCTCTTATCCATCCCACTGGAAAGCCAGGATGCTATTATGTAAGCCTAAAATATAAGTAGGAAAACTGGAAAAGACCGATCTCTTTTTCCTCTTGGCTCTCTTCCCCCCTTCCCCCTTTAGGCACAGAGTACCAAGACATTGAGACTGAGAAAACCTGCCCCGGGTCACAGTCACCTTCAGAAGACTCCTTTGTGAGAAGCTGAGGGCCTGGCCCCCTTCCGGCAGAGAACAGCCCGCCACCGCCCACAGACCTCGCAGGCCTGACCTAGCGTGCTCTGCCCTGTCCGAGAACCCAGGGGTCCCCATGGGGACCGTCCGGCCAGTGTGTGGTCCTTTGAGGCCCCAAGCACAGGCCTGTGACGAGGACGGAGCAGGTGTCTATGGCCCGGAGTCCTCCAAACCCTGGGAGCAGGCATTTTCCTGGGTCGCTAGAGAGTCCTATGGGCCTGGCGTGCAAATCTCTTCTGCCCACCCCTGCTTTGGCTCCTGTGGGGATGGCCAGCTGACATGCTTTAGAAAACCCCCTCTTGGAAGTGCTTTTCTGGCCGGGGGCTCCAACAGTTCTTCCGAAAGCAGCCAAGGCTGGATTTCAATAGGAGGGGGTAAAAATTACCCTGTTTCATAGAACAGAGCGGGGGATAAAAGCACATACTCAATAGATTTTGAGTGTGGTATTCTGTATTTTTGCAGCTTATATTTTCCAGATGAGCAGTTTAGAAATATGTCATGTAAAGTACCTACTGTACGTTTGCTGAAAATTATATTAAAAGCACTATTTTAATTCTTCCTCGGTCTCATGCTGTAATCTCTATTATCTTTCTCTTCTTGTGTCTTTGGGTAGAACAATTCTAAAAGGCTTTAAAGAGAGTGTTTCTGGCTGTGTGTGTTCTGTATTTATGGGCTTTGAATTGTTCACAAAAGCACAGTCTTAGGAGCCAAAACAGACCTGGGTTCGACTCTTCACCCCAGCACTCCCTACCAGTGTGGCATTTGGGAAGTGACTTGACCCTTCTGAGCCTCAGTTTCATCATCTGTAAAATGGGAATACTGTCACCTGCTTTACACAATTGTGGTAAGGCTTCAATGAAATCCCATGTGAAGGCAGCATAGTGTCCCACAGAGAAATGGTACTTGCTCATTGCTCCCCTCTAGCTGGAATTAGATGCTCTAAGACACAGCTATGGTTCCTATTGATCCTTTCAGTAATCCTGGACTGACCATCTGGTTTTCCTTTCTGGTTCTCCCATTGTCTGTAAACCCCTGGGAGAGTGGCGAATGGCTTCCTCTCAGGGTACACGGCTTAGGATAGTGTGTGACATTTGATGGATGCTCACTGTACAACTGAAAGAATGAATGGATGATGAACAAACAGCCTCAGACTCATCAGCCTCTGGGGCTCTGACTTTAGCCCCACCCCTCTGAGGCAACCAGTAGCATTTGCCTTTCTTTCTCTAGTTCCATAGATCCTCCCGCAAGCCTCACCCTATGGATGGAGCTCCAGTTGCCTTCCCAGCCTTTGCGAGGCCACCTTCCCTGCTCCATCTTTAGTCCACTGGCAGGACTCTTACCTCCTATGGACGGTCAAGTTGATGGCTGCCACCGATGTGCATAGCAGAGTCCTCACTGCAATCATTACATCTCTGGCCAGACAGGAGGTCTAGGAGCTGACGCTCAGCCTCTGTCATTCGAAGCAAAGATCCAGGATGGCCCAACCCTTGTGTGGGGCTGACCCTGATAACTAACCCCCGGTCTCATAGCCCCTTCTAGCCTGGATCTTGCCCTCATACCCCCCTTGTTTGCATTTGAGCTCACCTGAAATCAAAGCTTGTCAAGCTAGTATTCCTTGAAGCCTGCACCCTCCCTCAGCCCTGCATGACTCTTTCACGCTGGAATCTATGGACTCAGAAAAGCGTGTGCTTGGGTGAGTGACCTTCTCTGAGGCCCCATTACCTGGTTCACTGGTGCCTCCAGGACTTCTTTTCAACCTGACCCTGTTATTTATGTGATTGTTTCTTTTCCTTTCTTTTTCTTTTACAAAACAGCATGATTTATTCTCTCTGGCATAAACATCCCAAGAAAATGTAATTTCAACATTTCCCATCATGATGCAAAAAGATGCTGAAACAGCTGAAAAAGTGGTTAGTGATCCCTCGTGGGAGCTGGGCTTCATTTGCACTGGATATTCAGTCGGAGGCAGAAGACAGAAGCAGGGGAGGGTATTGTTTATGACATCCATGCTCTCAGTCCAAATTTTCACATTGGTTTTCATCTGCAGTCCAATTTCTTTCCTCTTGCTACCTTTTCCGTCATCGAGGTGGTCAATTTACAGAAAACTAACACTCCCCTCTATTTTTTCTGAACTTCATAAAGACATCTTATTGGGGGAATCACGAGATTCATCCTTCAGTATTTAAGCAGGTCCATGAGAGAGCTGTGCACACAGGTTGTTCAAACAACTCAGGGAGAATAGACAGCTTAGATAATCCAAATGCCGTTTTCTTGCCGATGTCATATCACAGGCCACTGGGGCTTTGAACTACATATACATTTGTTCCATCTTGATCTAGATCTGAAAATCCAACTTGACCCTTCTTTGAGTCTCTGTGGAAGGGTTAGTCATGCACCTAGGTGTTTGACTCAATTGAAACAAAAAACAAGCTGTTTCTGTGTCCTTGGACGTAGATTCAGAACCACCACGAGCACATCCACTTCACAAAGAGCTGCCTGATTTTCTTTTTCAGGCTTTGTTATTTCAGGAACTCCTGCTATACAACTGTTTCCATAACTCTGCAGAGAAATGTCTATAATTAATGCAGAGGACAGAGACAAGCTTTTGCTTTCCAGAAAGCACTTTAAAAAGTATCCTAACCTTTCTGAGTTCTCACGTTCCCACATATGAAATGCATAAACACACAGTTGCCAGATCCCTGGAGGAGGGCTTTGCAGATCTTTGAGAGTGTTTCAGTGGACAGTCTCACTTCCCTCTTCCCCTAAGGCAATTAAGGAGTGAAACGAAGATAGCAAGCAGCCTGGAACACAAAGACAGGGCGCCCAAAGCCTGGTTCATCTGACCAGCTATCTGAAACACAGGCTCAGGGACTCAAACATGACATGGAAGAAGCCAGCAGCTTCCTTCGGAAGGAGAGTTTCTCCTGTGAGAGTCCTCTCATCACCAGTCACTGAGAACTTGCCCACAACCTCCAGGTGCAACTGAACCATCTCCCACTGAAATGGAGGTGGGAACCTCTGTCTTCAGGCTTTACACCCCTTAGCTTAGCAACAGGCTTCTTTCTCACCCCAGAAGCTCAACTCACTCCCATTCCAACTCTTCCATTTCTTTGGGGCATTATTGTGCAGGAAGGCAACTAAATTTTCATAGTAAAATCAGTGCTCAATATGGGTTAAAAAAGAAAAAGAAAGAAAAGCTCACAAAGAAAATGGCTGTTCTTTCAGTTGTTTCTAAAATAATCATTGCCTCATTCTTTAACTCCAATGCAAATGATTAGACATTACAATGCAATGCTATGAAGGGAGACACTGGTCTATTTTTAGCTGTCTTTTATTGAAGTACAGCTGATATACAAGTCTGTGTTAGTTTCAAGTGTATGGCAAAGTGATTCATTTATATATATATATATTCAATCATTTTTCAGATTCTTTTCCCTTATAGGTTATTACAAAATATTGAGTACAGTTTTTTGTGCTATACAATGGTCCTTGTTTATCTATTTTATATATAGTTAGTGTGTATCTGTTAATCCAAACACCTAACTTAACCCTCCTTTCCCTTTCCCCCTTTGGTAACCATAAGTTTGTTTTCTATGTCTGTAGGTTTATTTCTGTTTTGTAAGTAACTTCCTTTGAATCTTTTTCCTTTTTAGATTCCACATATAAGCAATACCATATGATATTTGTCTTTCTCTGTCTGGCTTACTTCACTTGGTATAATCATCTCTAGGTCCATCCATGTTGCTGGAAATGGCATTATTTCTTTTTTATGGCTGAGTGATATGCCACTATACATAGTGAAATATATATATATATATATGTTATATATAGACTTCTTAGGTGGTGCTACTGGTAAAGAACCTGCCTGCCAATGCAAGGAGCATGAGTTTAATCCCTGGGTTGGGAAGGTTCCCTGGAGGAGGAAATGGCAACCTGCTCTAATATTCTTGTTTGGAAAAGTCAATGGGCAGAGGAGCTTGGCAGGCTACAGTCCATGGGGCCAGAGAGAGTCAGACATGACTAAGTGACTGAGCACGCCACATGCCACATCTTCTTTATCCATCCATCTGTTGACAGACACTTAGCTTGCTTCCATGTCTTGGCTATCATAAATAGTGCTTCTATGAACATTGAGGAGATGCATGTCTTCAGCAGGACACTGGAAGTAAGCTTTTATTTAAATGGCGACTTTCTTTGTAAACGGGACCCTTGAAGAAGCATATCATTGCCCATCATTTCTTCAGATGCTATCAGCAGATCAGTCCTGAAAAAATGACTGAGGAGGGAGCAGAGACAGAGAACTCAGATATGTGGTGAGAACAGGGCTTTTAAAAAAAATCCTTGGAGGCCCTCTGTCTGACTTGGCCCCACCCTGTCTTTCAGGGCATCCTGCATTTCTTGGGAATATGAGCTCTGGGGGAGATGACTGGTGTCCCTCCATCCATTCCATATTTTGAACTGACCCATGTTAGGTTTAAAGCAAGGCCATGATGTTCAGTTAGTATGGATAGGACTCCATGAGGTTCCCCTGCACATAGTAGGCGCTGTACGGCTGGGGACAGTAGAAAGTCAGGATGGCTTGGTGAAAAGAGGAATCAACAGGTCTGCAGCTCAGCTCAGCTGCTTGCTCACCTTGTCAGGTTAGCAAATCAGGTCACCACTCTGAACCTTGGCCCCATGTGGTTCTGAGATGGAAAGGTTTCAGCCTCCTTGCAGAGACATCATGAGAATTCATTGTAGGCACAGCCCCACATCCATTCCTGGTGGAGCTCAAGAAGTGATGAGTTTCACTGGGAAGTCTTGTCTTCAGCCATTTAAATACGAAGCAAGTTCCATTTACCAGTATATGCTACCACTCTGCTTCTTGGAAAACCCTCTTTCCTGCTGCATACTGCTCGTGAAATGACTTAATCAGTCAATTCTTTTTTTTTTGTTTGTTTGAGTCATTCTTACTCATTAAAATGGCTTTGCTTCACTTCTTAAGAGCTGGTCCTGGCCATCTGAGAATTCCTGGAACATCTTCCATTCAAGCCCTCCCCAACAAGGGCAGACCAGACAGATCTGCGGCTCTGGGGGCCTAGAAGGAGAAACTTGGTCTGCTCTCTCTCCCCACCACCTTCCTCTTCTCTGCCCAAATTCAGCTCCAGACCATGGTGTGAAAGTGAAGAGAGAAGGGAGGTTTGCTTACCAAACTGCCAGGGGCTAAGCTTGCTGCCATCACTGGAGTCCCTGATGCCCAAGTGCCTTCTGAAAAGTACTGGTGTGGAAGCAGGCAGGCCCCAGGAAACCCAGCCCATCCCAGGAGCTCCCCTAGGCTCTACAGCTCCCTAGGAAACCCACAGCCCCCAACCTCACCTTCCCCACTAGCCGAAGCTCAGGCATGGGGTAGGAACAGAGCCACTATTCCCAGATCTCAGTTGGTTCTGAAGGATGTCCTTGTCTCCCTCCTCCCTAGCTCCATCACTCCAAGGTACTCCTGTGCTCTGATCCAGCCTGCTCTGAGAGCAGCAGAACAAGGAGGCTAGCCCATGCCCCCAGGGTGCAAGATGTCCGCTTCTCCTTCTTAACATAACTGCAAATTTCACCAGCAATTGCTTTGGGGACTCCATTCCCTGAATCTGGGGGCAGAAAACCCCCAAAGAGTGTCAATGTCACTCTTAACACACATCAGTTCACCCTCTAAAATGGTAAGCACTCCCCTTCTTCCACAGCCCTGTGTACTAGGAGCACAGACAGGGCATCGGGAAGGAGGGAGTTATCAGTGCCTGCTTTTCTGAAGAGTGAAACACCCCCAGAGCTCTCTTGGTATGCCACACCACATTATGCAAAGATCATCAAAAGAGGATGGCCAACCAATAGGTGGCATTGACAATGGATGACAGTCCTCAAAAGAAAAAAGAATTTAGCCCAGTGCCTAGTACATTGTTATCCTTATCGTCACATCTGTCATAGAGATTTTACTTCTGTGCTCACAGCCTGCCTCTTTCCAGAAACCCATTCCAACCGACAGGGCAAAACATTATTGCTGAGAAGTCGCCCACCTTTTCATGCAAACAGCTGCCTTGCACCTGAGCCCTCCGCACCTCCTAGACTTCAGGTAGTTAATGACTTGCAGGTTTCACACTTAATCAAAGAGTATTGATCCAGGGTCTGGTATAGGGCCGTGTACCCTAGAAGACCCTGTGGAGAGATCCAAGAAAGCCTTGTACACAATAAATCTGCAATCTGAAGAAAACAAGCCTCCATGTAATCAAAAGACCTTTGCAATATACTCTACATCCAGGCCCTATTATTAAGAAACAGAGACATGGCAGTGATGGGGACTCAGAGAGGAGAGAATCCCTAAGGACCAGGGCAGCCAGATAAGGAATTCCCAAGGACTTGGGGTGTGCAAAGCTGTCCACAGCACTCTCTCATTTAGGATGCAGGCACGAGTTTTTTGTAGACTTCCCCAAATGGCTCAGCAGTAAAGAATCCACCTGCAATGCAGGAGAGGCAGGTTTGACCCCTGGGTCTGGAAGATCCCTGGAGAAGGAAATGGCAACCCACTCCAGTATTCTTGTCTGGGAAATCCCATGGACAGAGGATCCTGGTGGGCTATGTAATCCATGGGGTTGAAAGAGTTGGACATGGCTTAACGACTAATCAGCAATAATGTTTTGCCCTGTTGGTTGGAATGGGTTTCTGGAAGGAGGCAGGCTGTGAGCACAGAAGTAAAATCTCTATGACAGATGTAACGATAAGGATAACAGTGTACTAGGCACTGGGCTAAATTCTTTACAAATGCTGCCTCCTCATTTATTTGCAAACACCCTGTAAAGCAGGATTTATTTCATACCAGCCTGTTGAAGCTAGGTTCCTCTACTTGCCATCTACAGGACTGCAGGTTTCTCACAAATAAGATGAAGATAATCAAGCCCACTTCATAGGAAGATGGTGGGATTCAGTGGAATAATGTATATAAAGCACTTAACACTGTGCTTGGCACCCAGAAAATGCCTATGAAATGCGAGGGCTCTTCTTCTAGCTGAGGATATGGGAAACTCAATTTCTTGCATTGCCAGGTCACCTGACAGAAGGTGAAATTTTTAACTGAGCTAACTTGCATGGGCAAATAATTATAAGAGCAATTATCTCCCTGAGAACAATTATTTGCCATCACCATTTGCACCCACTGAAATTACATGCCTAAGAAGCAGAGTTACTCATTGGTAGATAAACATAATTAAATTGGAAGTATGACATCCAATGGCTGATTGGATTAATAAAAGAAATTTATTCCCCAGAGGTATTTCAGAAATGCTTCTCCAAGCTGGATCATATTTTTTTAAAGCCTGTACTCTGAATTCAAATTATGTATTAATTCCTTCCCCAAAATCAGCATGCATTCAACCCTTATAAACATCATGTACTTCTGAGAAGCTTCAACTAAGATGGTTTTATAAACCACACAGACACCAATCCTACTCTTAAACAAAGATCAAGAGATCTATAAAAGACATAGGATTTCATGGTAAAGTCAATTCTGCAAGTATTTCAAGCGAATAATACATTTCCATGTTTGAGAGTTTTATTTTATATAGTAGACAAAATGTGATAGCATATAATCACTTTGCAAATTTAAATTATTTTTTGTCTTTAAACTCTCCAAGTTATCAAATAGTCAAATGCAGGTTTGGCTCAAAATAGCTTTAAAAATTGAGTTTACAAACTCTTTAATTCTCAATTTCATAACAAGCTAGAAGTGATGAGTAGGGTCTACATTTATGGATCCTGAATGACAAAGGATTTTTTTCCTTTCCCTTTCTGGGATTAACAAATACTCTACTTGTTCTTATTAATACAGGTCTAAGTTTTTTATTTCTAAATCTTTGCCTACTGTTTATCACTCCCCAAACCTCCAGATATTTGGTATCTGTTAGTTACATGAGTGTATATGCAACTCTTTATTTATGAGTGTTAGCAGTCTACATTCTACATTGGCATACTTCTTAGGTGCTTGAAATACCTCTGTGAGGTAGAGATAAGAAAGGCATAAAGCTTTACTTTACTACCAGAAAAATCCAGAAGACGAAAGGTATCTTCCCAGGAGTGCTCACTTCACTCTGTTGTAGAGGAAAATTAAAACCATCTTGCTAAGAATTCCAAGATGACTGCCAGAGAGGACCACAAACTTACTGGCCTGGAAGAACAGTTCACTTTCACATTTTCACACATGAAAAAGAAAATTTCACACAAAGCTATTGCAGAAGTAAAAATGGATATGTCCCATATCTACTGCACACTTTAAAATGACTCTCAGGTTCTAGACCATGGTTGTGTGCTTAGTTACTCAGTCATGTCTGACTCTTTGCTACCCTATGGATTGTAGCCCGCCAGGCTCCTCTGTCCATGGGGATTCTCTAGGCAAGAATACTGGGGTGGGTTGTCATGCCCTCCTCCAGGGGGTCTTCCCAGCCCAGGGATCGAACCCAGGTCTCCCTCACTGCAGGTGGATTCTTTACTGTCTGAGCCACCAGGGAAGCCCAAGACCATGGCTAGCTTTGAGAATTTCAAGATACATTGAAATGTACGCTTAGACCAAACCAAGCTGATAAATTATCTAAACTGATAAGACTGAAGCTGAAGTACAATCAAATCGGTACTATCCTCAACTCCTTGGAAGAACGTTTAATGATCTTTCTAAATATTCACCTGACACTTCTGGTTTTAGAAAGATTCGCATACTTTTTCCTTTTTTAAATATAAGGTTATCTCTTTTAGTGTGACTAGATGGCTTATCAAGGCAATTAGAACAGCACAGTTGTGTGCATAAATTAGTAATGTGGTAAGTTGATGCTCACCACTTCTCTGGCCTGTGTAGGCTCAGATTCGCATCTGATACATCATCCCTTAATGGTAGAAATCTGCACAGCCTTCTATCTGGGACACACTGTGTGTAGAGACACGGTTCTGTTGCTCAAGTCCTGATGAATAGAAAATTCCTACTTGCTTAGGAATTGGAAAAATCCTTAGAAAAATCCTACCTGCTTTCAAATGTCTAAAAGAGCAGAATAGCTACAGAGAAGGCTATGCTCAACTGAGTTTGTTTACAAACATTTTATTATTTTGGGCTTAATAAAAATCTGAGTAATAATGGTGCTACCTCATTCATGAGAGCAACACACATAACTCATAAAAACACCTAACAGAAATGCCTATTATTTAAAGAAAAATTGTAAAGTCATCTTCAAAGACACAGATAATAACTTGAAAAATAGAGAATCCTACTGTATTTCAAGATTGGATGACTAAATACTTGGAAAATGTGATTTATTTTTCCTGTAATGATTACAATACATTGCCCAAGAAAATCTCAATAGGAGTTTTTATGGAAATTCATAAACTGATTACAAAATTCAAAAGGAAATTCTCAAGAATAGGCACAGTAATTATGAACATAAAAATTAAAAATTGCAGCATCTAAAGAGTAGTCTTCTCATAAAGTCAACGTTAATAAAAGTCTAGTATTTTTAAAGGTATGGCATTTTTACAAGACTAGATGAATAGATTGGAAACACAGAAGAACAATTATAAACAGACACTAGAATGGGAGACTTAAAATTTCTGGGAAAATGCTGAACTATTCAACTAATGGGTTGGAGAGAATATTTGGAAATGAATTTCACTCACGGCCTCTCACCAGTGAAGAGTACATATCCTACATGGTCTATATAGGTAAGAATCTTTAAAAACTATGAAGATTTAGGAAAAACAGGAAGACATATTCATGGTTTTGGGATTTTCTAAAAAGATTTGAAATGCAAAAATCTGTAAATAAAAGAATTGATAGATTTGACTATTTCAAAATTAAAGTATCTATAATCTAAAATATATGAAATCTAAAGAGAATAGGATATTTGAAATATCTATAAATGACAAAGAACTACTGTCAGAACATATAATGAATCTCTCCATATTGACACAAAAAAGAGAAACAACAAGAACTGCGGAATTATGCAAATCCAGGGGTTGCCATTGTCTCAGTAAATCTCATAGAAAACAGAGCAAATAACATGAATGGGAAGTTCATAAAAGAGGAAACACAAATGTCCTGTAAATGTTCAAACTCACTGGTAATTAAGAAAATAAAAATATTTTAAAAATCAAAGATCATCTTTACTTATCAGGATGGTAAAGATTTCTTTTGATAACATTTTGTGTCAGGGTACAGGGCAATGGGCTGGAGTATAAATTGGTATGGTCACATGCTGCTGGAGTATAAATTGGTATGGTCACTCCAGAAGACATTTTTGCCAATGTCTACTATAATTTTAAATGCTCATATAGCATAATCCAAAAATTACGCTTCTTAACACCTACCCTAAATAAAGGAGTGTGGGGCAGACAAATGAAGGAGGCACCATGACCTAGCAGAATTTGGGTCTTAAGGTCCCTGTTGATCAGGAATTTAGTTCCTGGCCAGTCTCTAATCTTTTCCCCATTATGACCTGCACAGAGAATATGGTTGGGCCCTCAGCTTCAATTCCTTTGACCTAACATCCCTGTTATAACTGCCTCCTTGGTTTAAATTCATCCATCCTTCAACATCAAGCATGAACATTATAGAGAACCAGAGTGCTATCTATGATTGCTTCATTAAGCTTGACTTTTTGTCAATGGCTCAACATCTAGTTTACGTAGTAGTTCCCATGTGATGTCTGGCCAACTCTGGCTATCTCCAGGATGACCGTGGCATCTTTCAAATCCAGGTTGGCCCCTCCACTGAGGTCTTACAGGCCAAAGCTGGGCTGGGAGAGGCTTAGGATGCCAGGCCAGTGGCGAGTCAGTGGAGAGTCCACTGATCAACATTTCCCCCACTACTTCACCAGGGGTGATGGTTTCTTGCTAGATCCCACAATCCTTTGCTCTCACACCACTTATACTCACTGTCCATATATTATTAATCACGGTCCATATATTATATTCCTCTATTGAGATATATTCCTTACAGACACTTTTTTAATTCTTTAGTCCTGACAGTGCTTAAGATAATTTCTTATATGTATAAAAATACATTAAATGTTTTTGATGCATTAAGTCAATTACTTCTCTAGTAGCCTAAAAAGGTAGACAACATTACCAGGTGCAAGGTCTGATACTCAGAGCTGCTCTAATCATACACCCCAGCTAGCATTGACCAAATCACTCCTAAGATCACACGAGGAAGACCAGAACTGAAACTGTCTTATTCTCCCATCTCCTTTTAGCCTAATCTAAATATGTCACTCTGGACTGATAATTCTTTAATTGAAATATAGTTGATTTATAACATTGTGTTAGTTTCAGGTGTATAGCAAAGTGATTCTGTTATACATAAATATATGTATATGCTGATATTCTTTTTTCTTTTCCATTATAGTTTACTACAAGATATTGAATATAGTTCTCTGTGCTACACAGTGAACCCTTGCTGTTTATCTACTTTATATGTAGTAGTGTGCTCTGTTAATCTTATTCTTCCAATTTATCCCTCTTCCCCTTTCCTGTTGGTAACCATAAATTTGTTTTCTATGTCTGTCATTCTGTTTCCGCTTTGTAAATAAGTTCATTTGTACTTTTTTAGATTCAATATATAAGTGATATCGTATAATATTTATCTTTCACTCTCTGACTTACTTCACTTAATATGATCATCAATAGGTCCATCAATGTTGCTGAAACCAGTATTATTTCATTCTTTTTTATGGCTGAGTAATATTCCATTGTGTCCAGTGCCCTATTCAACTCTTACTGAAAAGACATTTGGGATTCCTCCTCTAAAAGGTCCTCAAGGTAGACCCCAGAGATTGCTTTTAAATGCACCCCTCCAGGCACTTGAAGGCCCCACCACAACTGAAAAAAAGCCTAACACCCACCAGAGTAAACCAGGTGTAGCTGGAGGCATGAAGTAATTTTCACAAATTAAGCAGGATGATTTCTTATTATGCCAGATGGCAAGATGGAGAGACTTGTGGAGCAGGGAGCCGCTGCTGTTTTTCCTCCCTCTTTCTGCCCTACCCTAAAAAAAAAAAAAAAAAAGGCAGATTATCCCAGAGGGCAGATAAGAAGTAAAAATAGCAACTGTTATTTACCAAGGCTCAGATATATGGTAGCCATTGTCCTAGGTATTTCATATTTATCCCCACACTCAATTTTAGAAGGCAGGTATAGTTATCTCATTTTTCAGAGAAGGAAGGAGGTATTCAAAGCCTCTGCTAAGAATGAGTGGAGATGGAGTTCCAACCCCAACCCCTGTGACTTCCATCTCCACTCGAGGGTGCGGGCTTCTACTTTTCCAGTCTTAGGACGCTTGACATCAGCTGATGCTTCTGACGGGCATGGTGGCTTCTGAGAATTGATGAAGCTCTGTGTTCTGAATGGAAAGCCTCCTCTTCCTGTTGGACCAGGACAACCAGCCCCTGGGAGGATCTATTGACATCCACACAAGCCATCATGTCACTCACAGCTCTCTGGGCTCTGGTGGCGAGAGCAGCGTTGAGGCCAGGAAGTGTCAGCAAAAGAACCAGCACTAATTGCATATGGCCACATCCAGGAAAACGCCAGCTCAGGAACTGGAGGCAGGAGTCTCTGGACTCAACTCACTCGTGGTGGGTGCATGGGTATGTGGGTTTCAGGAAAGCAGAAGGTGGTTAGTGGTCTGTGTCTTAGAATTACTGGTGAGGCCACATCACTGATCAATAGAACTTCCAGCAAAGATGGAAATGCTCTGCACTGGGATGTTCATTGTGGTAGCCACTTGGCACATGTAGCTTTTGAGCACTCAAAATGCGACTAGAGCAACTAAGGAACTGAACTTTGAATTTGATTATAATTAACTTAAATAGCCACTTGCATCTAGTGGCCACTAAACCAGACAGTGCAAACCCACACCACACTACACCCCTTCTGAAGGTGAAGAGGCTAGGAGGCGGAGACTCTACAGCAGAAGGTCCCAAGTCAAAGGGCTGGAAAGGGACCCTGGGCAAAGACAGTCTGGATTCTTCAAGAAATTGCAGCCACCACTTCTTAGTCTTCTACAAGAAAAAAAAAAAAAAACATCTGCTGCAAGGTAGAGAGACTGAAATAAGGTCATCTTTCATCCCCCATATCCCCAACTCTGGATTCTTCAAGGCTGGCTCTATCTCAGCTACCTCCACACTCTTTTCCAGGGCTCTAAGGAATTTTAGCTGCTGTCTACCATTGCTGGAAGCTCTAAGAAACTAGATTCGAAGACTAGGGTCTCAATAAAACTCTAAGACTGTTCCAGGATGTTTCTGCCTAAAGAAAAGCCAAGCAGCCATTTCTAACCTTTTCCTTTCCATTCCACACTGGCCTCAAGGGGATTCCACACAATTGCCAATCCCCCAGGCCTCAGTCGAGCAGAAAGACACAACTGCTCTTGAAGGATCCTCTAACCTACCTCAGTTCAGTTCAGTCATTCAGTCGTGTCCAGTTCTTTGTGACCCCATGAATCGCAGCACGCCAGGCCTCCCTGTCCATCATTAACTCCCGGAGTTCACTCAGACTCACGTCCATCGTGTCGGTGATGCCATCCAGCCATCTCATCCTCGGTCGTCCCCTTCTCCTCCTGCCCCCAATCCCTCCCAGCATCAGAGTTTTTCCAACGAGTCAACTCTTTGCATGAGGTGGCCAAAGTACTGGAGTTTCAGCTTTAGCATCATTCCCTCCAAAGAACACCCAGGGCTGATCTCATTTAGAATAGACTGGTTGGATCTCCTTGCAGTCCAAGGGACTCTCAAGAGTCTTCTCCAACACCACAGTTCAAAAGCATCAATTCTTCGGCACTCAGCTTTCTTCACAGTCCAACTCTCACATCCATACATGACCACTGGAAAAACCATAGCCTTGACTAGACGGACTTTTGTTGGCAAAGTAATGTCTCTGCTTTTCAATACGCTATCTAGGTTGGTCATAACTTTTCTTCCAAGAAGTAAGCATCTTTTTTAATTTCATGGCTGCAGTCACCATCTGCAGTGATTTTGGAGCCCCAAAAAATAAAGTCTGATACTGTTTCCACTAACCTACCTAGGGGCTCCATAATGATGTTACCCAACCCTGGAATGATTGACAGAAACTCAGGATACCTTCTTAGAACCCACACTGGAGCTTATCTCGGTGTCTTGCCCACCCTGATTCTCTCCTTTCCCTCTTCTGTGTCAGAGGGTTTTAATTTAGTGGAGAGGTAGAGAGGAGAAATTGCTTCTGACAGTCATCATCATCCAGGGTGTTGAATTTTGATACTCAAAAGCCCAAACTTTTAAACTCTTCACTCTTTTCTGCTCTACCAACACTTTATTAAGGCAACAGTCACTTCACAGGCTAGTTTAAATGGGAAAGGACTAAACATTTTCTTAAGGCGGGAATGGAAGGGCAGAATAACTAGATACATGTTGCTTGTTAATCTTGCAACATATTTTTATGCCACCAGGCACAGAAATTGAGATTCGAAACTCGGAATCTGCAGCAAAATTTACAAAACCTCCTTCTCCCATTTCAGTCTCCAGATGCCTCACAGCTGAAAAGATATTGGCTCCGTTTTTCTTGAAAGTAAAAGAAGTTAGTACTGAGAGGCCCTTTGGTTATTTCCTCATGCCAACATCCTGGCCTTGCACTTGATTGATCTGCAGGCTGGAACCTGGCCATGCTGTTTTCCCCAAGGACCTGTGGAGGGCTGTGGTCAGCTGGCACTCACGAAATCCTACAGGAATGTTGATGTGGTGGAGTTCACTGCCAGCCAATTATCCCCAGTTCCCTCTGACCACCTTTCTTCCTCACCATCTCCTTAGGAACAAAAGAAGCCTCACTGAGTGTCTGTGCTTCAGGGACAAGATAAACTGAAATTGCACTCCTTTCCCATGCTAGGGTAAAGAAGGCCCCCATGGGCTTCCAAGGGCTGCTTCTGTTTCTAAAGACAGCCATGTCCTGTAGAATCTGAAAGGCATCTTTACGATTGAGGGCTTCCCTGATGGCTCAGACGGGAAAGAATCCACTTGCAATGTGGGAGACCTAGGTTTGATCCCTGGGTTGGAATGATCCCTGGAGAAGGAAATGGCAACCCACTCCAGTGTTCTTGCCTGGAGAATCCCATGGACAGAGGAGCCTGGTGGGCTACAGTCCATGGGGTCATCAAGAGTTGGACGTGACTGAGCAAGCGAGTGAATGAGTACAGGCCATTCAGACAAGAATCCATAGAAATAATAAACCTAGATATGGTTGAGGAGATATGCATTTTCCCATCTTTTTCTTGAGTGGGTACTTCTTATGGGGGCAAACCATAATCAAACCAGGGAATCAAAAAATATAATGCAGCAGCCATTATCTAAGTACCAACAAGTCTACGCTAGTCCTGCCCTCAGGAATGTGCATCTAGCAGGCAGGTTGAGGTCAAAAACACAGTTAACCAGAACACAAAGCAAGAGACGGCAGTCCCTTAAAATGGATGTGAGCCTCACTAACATGACTTTCGCTCTAGGATTCAATGAGAGCTGAAAGAGAGTCTCAAACAATGTAAACATGTATTAACCCCTCCATGACATTATCATTTACTCCTTAACTTCTTTATTAATGTGGACCATTTTTAAAGTCCTTACTGAATTTGTTACAATATTGCGTCTTTGTTTATGCTCTGGTTGTTTTGGCCTCAAGGCATGTGGGATCTTCGCTCCCTGATCAGGCATCCCCCTGTGTTGAAAGGCAAAGCCTTAACCACTGGACCACCAGGGAAGTTCCAGTCCTTGAGCTAAAGTATGTGCTGTGAATACTTTGTGAAGTTGGGTGTTTCTTTCTTGACTTCTAAGGGAAAAAGCACGATGTCCGTTCTGACCACCAAACAGTGGCATGTCTTCAGGGTGAAGGAGGGGACAGTAGTGTGCTGTGCTCATAGGAACCATGCTTGATTCGACAGAACACAAGCCAGTGGAAACTGTGATTCCTTCAGCTGGAGGGGAAAGAGCAGGACAACCCAGGTCGTGGAATCTCTTCTCTATCATACTCAGCCTGACGCTCTTCCCATATATTTTCTTATTTATTCCTCTCAATAGTGAAGTATTACTATATTGATGCAACAGAACAGTGCTTTTGAGATGTTGCTGTCATCCAGTCGCTAAGTCATGTCCGACTCTTTGCGGCCCCATGGACTGCAGCACACCCAGCTTCCCTATCCTTCACTATTTCCCGGAGCTTGCTCAAACTCATGTCCATTGAGACGGTGATGCCATCCAACCATCTCATCTCCTCCACCCCTTCTCCTCCTGCCTTCAATCTTTCCCAGCATCTTTTCCAAATGAGTTGGCTCTTTGAATCAAGTGGCCAAAGTATGGGAGCTTCAGCATCAGTCTTTCCAACGAATATTTAGGATTGAGATACTAATGAATTTTTCTTTTTGTCATTACTTTTCTTTCTTGGTCCTTTTTTCTCCTCTCAATCTGGTAGGCTATTTTGTAAGCTGCTTGGTGGAAGGATGTGGTAACCGAGAACAAAGAGTCGTTTCAAAAGCCAAGGCCATTTGGCAATGGAAGTCCCTCAAGCTTAAGAGCTGGACTGAGTAACAGAAGTCACTACCTCTAACTCAAAGCCATCCCATCAACTAGAAAAATATGCCCTAGCCTGGAAGCAGACGGAGTCAGAAAAGCAGCAATGAGGTAGCATGGACAATGGGGCTCCTGCAAAATCGGCCCTGTCTCCTCTCCCTGGGCAGCTGAGCAGGTAAAAATACTCAGATTCATTTCAGGGATATGAGGGCAAGAAGACTTCTGTCTTGTCTGCAGGTGCTGTGGAAGACAGGCCGTTCATCTCCAGGGACCTGGTCACAAGATGTGTCATAGTGGCGTGCTGGAGCTGGCTGGATTGATCGATACATCTCCAGGAACTTCGTGAGCTGGCTGTTAAATCACTGGGAGCTTGAAATCTGCCAAAGTGGGAGTATTTACACCCTCAAAGTTGGCAAGCACTGCAAATCAGGACCACTTTCCATCCAGAGGTGGTTGTTAAACATTTACCAGTATACCACGGGACGGGTGGAGGGATGGAGGAAACCTCAGGCAGTAACACAGAATGGTACCTGTGCTCCCAAAAGTGCTGAGAAGGAGAGGAGAACACCCCAGATGGAGGGACCCTCCAGACAAGAGACTGTCTCTGGAAATTGCCTGGATAGACAACCGAGACCCACTCGGGGAAGACAGCTCAGCAGATGCCCAAATGACATCGATGAGTGATTGGGCCCCTGGAATGATGGTATTTTTAGCTCGGTCCCCCAGAACATAAATGCAAAGCTGAGGAAAAGAGAAGAAATCCCAATTTTCCTGACAGTACATTTCTTCTACCGTGCAGAATAGGGGCTCAAAACATAAATTCTTCTAGAAACATTAAATCACACACACTGTGCAGCTGAGTTGTGAAATGTCCATCCACATCTATGTGACATATAAGAAATGTGAAGTTTGGAACGGCTGCCTCGCCCCAGAATCTCCCACTGTCTTCTCTAGCTCCTGAATCTGTGCTATTTTTACCACCCTGGGGGGGGGGCACTACTGGGGGTGTCAGTACTAGAGGTGGGGAGTTGATCTGGGGACAGGGTGCAAGGCAGGTGCCAGCCACAGAGATGTAGAACACCTTCCTAAGTCCCAATCCAGGTCAACAAGAAGCTCCCATACCCCTTACCTAGTAAGGTAATGTGAAGTGAAGTCGCTCAGTCATGTCCAATTCTTTGCGACCCCGTGGACTGTAGCCTACCAGACTCCTCTGTCCATGGGATTTTCCAGGCAAGAATACTGGAGTGGGTTGCCATAAACAACACTAAAAAGAGAGCTGAGAAGACCTCTTTTGAGCTGGTCAGGTTTTGCCAAATAATTTAAAAGCTGTGTTTGACAGGGGACAAGAGGGAGAGATTATTAATCCAACTGATGACGGAGGGAACGTAAACACAGCAGATCAGGGACAAGAGAGGGGAACACGGCCATGGCCCCATGTAGGAGGCAGGGGTACACTCAGTGGGATCCACACAGTGGGTGATGTGCATGGCATCTGAGCATGACTGGGTCAGCTCTCAATAAGCCTTAGAAGATGAATGACAATAGGGTAAAAGGGCACCCGTGTCCCTGAGGATGGCAGACAGGAAGAACTCTCTGATACAGCCTGAAATTTTCATCATTATTCATTAGGCACTCACTTCCCTGTCCCACGCACCTCCTCTGAAAAGCAAGCCTCCCATGGACATGAACACAGCATTTCCAACCAAAGCCAGCATAAAAGAGTCCATCCCAGCTAAGGACCAGTCCATGGAAGCTTCTAAAACTAAGCAATTGACACTGATAGGGGAAGACACTGACCGAAACCGCCCACCCTGGCCAGGCACCACAGTAACCATCTGCATGAGCTATTTTATTACAGGAGGTCCTGGTAAGGAACACAGGACTAACAAGCCACTACCATGAGAAAGAATTCAGAAAAGGTCAAAAGTTCAGTCCGTATGTCCTACCAACCTGCCAGAATGCATCCTGCTGAAATCCATCTCGGCTAAGCCATGAGCGCACGAGCAAGAAGGACCCCAAGTCAGAAGGAGGGGCCAGAGACAACCAGGAAACTAATCCTATCCCAGGAAAACCTGGGACTGCCAGCCACGTGGCAGAGCAGCCCTCCTGGGTCCCCTCACCCTCCTGCTCTCCACCTGGGAGCCTCTTTCCAATAAAGCCTCTTGCTCTGTCAGCACGTGCGTCTCCTCGGACAAGTCATTGCCGAGGGAGTGTTAGACAAGAGCCCACTCTTGGTCACCGAAAGGGGTTCCCCTGCCTGCAATAAAACTGCTCTTCCAGACAGCCTGTCTGCATGAACTGCAACCTCCCAGGCAGAGGGCACCCCAGACCTTGGCTCACCCAGGGCAGAAGCAACAGCCCACTTCCAGGGTCTGGCTGATCCCCCCTGAAAAGCCAGCCTCCCTGAACTTTGAGGAGAGACTTGAGCACGTTGCTCCTTTCATGAAGTCCCCTAGCTATGCTGGTCATTAGAGGGTTTTTTCTTAGAAGATGATGCAGCATCTCTGTCCTCAGGACTTGGCTGGCAGCCCTGAGGCCGGAGGACGAGCAGACAGTGTGGGGCTCTCGACTCTGCCTGCACCAGGGTGTAAAATCCGTCATCCATGAGGGCAGCCAAGGAGCAACGCAGGTCTCTGTCCCTCATCCCCTGGACATCAGCCAGGGGCCAAAATGCACCCGACACCTCGGACAGCCTCTGAGCACAGGAGGGAAGAGCAGAGGCCGCTCTTTCAATCCCACTCTCATTTTCCCTTCTTTATTCCAGTTGCTGGATCCTCTCTCTTCACCTAGGTCCCAAATACACTGAGGTGGGGGGGCTCTGCCTAATACTTTCTAGAATCACAGTAAGAGCTCAAGAAATGCATGTGTAGTCTGATCACTGATAACAGGCCTCTGTGTATAATAGCAAACAAGGTCAATATCTTCTCAGTTGCTCTCGCTGCTGCTGCTTGCTGCTAAGTTGCTTCAGTCGTGTCTGACTCAGTGCGATCCCACAGACGGCAGCCTACCAGGCTCCCCCATCCCTGGGATTCTCCAGGCAAGAACACTGGAGTGGGTTGCCATTTCCTTCTCCAATGCATGAAAGTGAAAAGTGAAACTGAAGTCACTGAGTCATGTCCAACTCTCAGCAACCCCATGGACTGCAGCCCACCAGGCTGCATGTATGGGATTTTCCAGGCAAGAGTACTGGAGTGGGGTGCCATTGCCTTCTCTGGTTGCTCTTACTACCTGAGTGCTAAACAGGAGCGATGGAGATGGCGAAGCAAGGCTGCAGACTATGATAGACTGTCTCCCAAATACTAGGGAACAGGTCACTAGTGGTACATAAGATACAGGTAGGTGTGAAAGTGTTAGGCACTCAGTCATGTCCGACTCTTTGAGACCCCATGGACTGTAGCCCACCAGGCTCCTCTGTCCATGTAATCCTGCAGGAGTGGATAGCTATCCCCTACTCCAGGGGATCTTCCTGACTCAGGGATTGAACCCCTGTCTTCTGCACTGCAGGAAGGTTCTTTATCATTAGGGCTCAGTTCAGTTCAGTTGCTCAGTTGTGTCTGACTCTTTGCAACCCCATGAATTGCACCATGCCAGGCCCCCCTGTCCATCAGCATCTCCTGGAGTTCACTCAAAGTCACGTCCATCGAGTTGGTGATGCCATCCAGCCATCTCATCCTCTGTTGTCCCCTTCTCCTCCTGCCCCCAATCCCCCCAGCATCAGGGTCTTTTCCAATGAATCAACTCTTCACATGAGGTGGCCAAAGTATTGGAGTTTCAGCTTTAGCATCAGTCCTTCCAATGAACACCCAGGACTGATTTCCTTTAGAATGGACTGGTTGGATCTCCTTGCAGTCCCAAGGGACTCTCAAGAGTCTTCTCCAACACCACAGTTCAAAAGCATCAATTTTTTGGTGCTCAGCTTTCTTCACAGTCCAACTCTCACATCCATATGTTAGGGCTAGGGCTACCCAAATAGAATGATGAAATAAAGTTGGTTATTTACTTTGATTATTGGGTAATCATGTTGGTTATTAAAATGCAATTCACAGATATGTTGTTAAATAACAGGAGTCATAGAGTGGGAAAGCTGGTCTACTTTCAAATTCCTTTCAATTCATCTGCGTAAAATAGAGAGAATCTCTGTTGGGTGCTGGAGTGTCTTTGACACTTTCAAATACTTGCTAATCTTCCTTTTTCAGAAGCTGCCTTAGTACCTTTGCAGGCATCTGCATCTAGATAAAATTAATTAACATTGTTTATCATATTTTAACAACAAACTTACAATTCTGACAAGAGACATGGGTTTCCTATTTCCAATGGTTATCGGGATTCATTTTAAAGCAAACTTATGAAAAATAACCGAGCCTGTTTTAAGAAAAATAGTAAGGAATATCACAGATGGTGTGCTGATGTAGCAAAAAAAAAAAACAAAAAAAAACATGAAGGAGTTACTTGAATGATAGAAGTTTCAGAATGTGACATAAATGGTGGTAGAAAGAAGACAGAGTTTGGATTCAGAAATGCCCTCATCCTCAGGTGATGACTGCAAGAGCCAGCAGCCCCAGCCTCGGTCCTCACCCAGGCAGCAATCGTGTGTGAAGTTTTGTCTTGATGGAATAGAAATATGGTGGGCATCCCAAACTTCCAACCACCCTTGTTTGGTTCTAGAAAAGCCAGCTGGCTCATGGCATTTCCCTAGTGACTGATTTTGGCCTCAGATTTGGTGGGGGGTGGGGGCGGTATGCGACCTAACTTATCCAGCCAGGTAAAAAAGAAAGGATTTGATGCCATGAGTAGGAAGCCAGTGGCCATTTTCTCCCTCTTCTATGAATGACAGTCCGTGTGACCCCCCAGAGGCTCCACCTTACAATCAGCAAGGCAAGTTTGAGGATGAAAGCTAAGCTGAGGACACCTGCACAGACTGATGAAGAGCCCAGCACCTGGGTGGCACTGAGGAGCGGTTCACCTTCCATGCCAGGACCCTGACCTAGCTCTCCATGTCCGCTGATGGGAGATGATGCCTATAATTATTAGGGAAGCCAGCTGGAGCCGGGGTATCTGCTCCCTGCAGTTGAAAGCCCATGTGATTCTGAACCCTTTGAGGAGTCCCAGGTGTCGCTAGTGGTAAAGAATCTGCCTGCCAAAGCAGGAGAAGCAAGAGACACGGGTTCGATCCCTGAGTTGGGAAGATCCCTGGAGTAGGAAATGCCTGGAAAAATCCATGGACAGAAGAGCCTGGCAGGCTACAGTTCATGGGGTCACCAAGAGTTGGACACGGCTGAGTGTGTGCACACATGGGCACACACAGTCACACAGAGGCTCAATACCTTATAGGATTCCAGTTAATGAGACAGAGATGGGAAGGGTAGAGCAGGTGACCTGTGTCCTAGCCCCTGTGACTTCCCTCAGACCATTCAGCAGGAAATTCTGCTATTTTGTATCCAATCCCTGCCTCTCCTTTCAGGAAAACATTACTGAAGAGGTCAGTGCGTTCAGATAGCCAAAGGAGACTCTGACATGATAAACCTTCCTGGAAAGTTAAGTCATCCACCAATGAAAACTCACACTTTCATTCCTGTGCCTTCTGGTCCCTGCTCTTTGATTTGTCCACCATCTAGAGACAGTGGGAAGTGGCCCTCTGTTCCCTTCGTAGTGAATTTTTGCTATCTGGTATAAAATGTCATCTATGGGCCCCTTCATCTTTCTCTTCTTCAGATTAAGTCCTTTGAGTCCAGTCTCATAAGTATTATTTTCTAACTTTAAGTATTTATTCCATTTCAATTCAGATCTTCCAGCAACCAAGATCCTGATTAAAACGCCTTCAATTGTATATGGTTCCAAGGAGGCCTGAAAAAGCCCAGGCATGTGAAATCACTTTACAAGAATAACCTGAGTACAAGTGCGGGGCATGGTTATAGATGAAGAAGGCACTCAACGAAGCTCATCATTTGTTGTACTGAATCGAAGTCATTTCAGCCAATGTCTCTTAAACTGACTTTTTTTTCACAGGGCTGGTGAATTGCAAGCAGCTTTAGCCTATAATCAGGAAACCTCTGCTCTTGACTCTCCAGCTGAGACAGTTCTTGGCTATCAGTTTCCTCCTAAATTTTGTGATTTTAATGGCAAAAATGAGAAGTGATCCACAGACTCTAGACAAAATCAGGGACTGCTCCGGGGACACAGGCCAATGCAAGGCAAGCAGGGACCTGAAAAGGTAGAATTCTCTTTGAACTTCTTTCTTTCCTGCATCCCGGTGGCCTCCCATCCTGCCTGTTCCTTCAGACTCCAGCCAGGTTTGCCCTCCTCTTGCTCCAGGGAAGGGATCATGGGAACCAGGTGGGAGATTTTCCCTTTGATGTCTGAGGGCGATGTGCTTGCCCTTGCCATCGACCCTATGACTCCCCTTAGATGCATAGCAAAGTAGGCTTCTAGGAGAGGGACTTCCTCAGCCACGGGGAGCAGTCCTAGATAGAAGGGAATGAGGAGCAGTGGCTTCAGGCTGACAGTTTTGCTCGCTACATGTGGTGGGGTACTGCATGCTCCAAACAAGAACCCCCAGGTCCCGCCTGTGTCTGGGTTCATTTAACCCTCACAGCTGCTCTGCCAGGGAGATGTCAGCTTTAATGTGCACACACAGCCACCTTGATTGTTAAAATATTGAAATACTTCCATGAGAGCTGGTAAACAGCCTGCTCCGAGCCCCCTGAATTCCTTGCCCCCCACACCCTGGGTTTTAGCAAATGAAGAGAATACCTGGGCACTAAGTGGAGCTCCAGAAACCAGTTCCAGTGTTGTTCGTTAATGCCTGGCTGTTACTGAACATTTTAAATATAATCTCTGATGCATAGTGCCTATAATATATAAATTATACAGATCAGGTGTCTACAACAAAGTGTGGCTGTTTACCCACAAGAGCAATGTGAAGTGAATTAATAAGATATGGTATACCCACATTAGAATCTTATTCAAAGCTGACTCATTGGAGAAGGCAGTGGCACCCCACCCCAGTACTCTTGCCTGGAGAATCCTATGGATGGAGGAGCCTGGTAGGCTGCAGTCCATGGGGTCGCTAAGAGTTGGACATGACTGAATGACTTCACTTTCATTTTCACTTTCATGCATTGGAGAAGGAAATGGCAACCCGCTCCAGTGTTCTTGCCTGGAGAATCCCAGGGACAGTGGAGCCTGATGGGCTGCCGTCTATGGGGTCGCACAGAGTTGGACACGACTGAAGTGACTTAGCAGCAGCAGCAGCATTGGAAAAGACCCTGATGCTGGGAAAGATTGAGGGCAGGAGAAGTGGATGACAGAGTATGAGATGGTTGGATGGCATCATTGACTCGATGGACATGAATTGGAGCAAACTCAGGGAGATAGTGAAGGACAGGGAAGCCTGGCATGCTGCAGTCCATGGGGTCACAAAGAAACAGACACAACTGAGAAACTGACAACAACAGCCGTCAAAAGGAATATGCTTATCCATGCTGCTTTATCCTAAAACAGACCTTGAAAACATGGTGCTGAAAGAATCCAGACCCAAAAGGCCACATTAGTACAGTAAGTCCCCCACATACGAATGAGTTCCATTCCAAGAGTGCATTCATAAGTCCAGTTTGAAAGTCCAATAAAGTTATCCCAGGTACCCAGTGAACACAATCGTCTCTATAGTACTGTATTAAAATAGGTTTATAATACTTTTCACACAAATAATACAAAAAAAATCTGAAAATAAAGAAAACATTTTAAATCTTATCTTAGAGTACAGTACCTTGAGAAGTACATTGGTACCACACAACAGCTGGTGTATAGGAGCTGGCATGGAGTGAACAGGCCAGAAGAGTTCCTGATGGAGGAGGGAGAGGAGGTGGGAGATGGTGGAGCTGAAGGGTCGTCAGCGACAGGAGATGGAGGGCACGCTGCAGTGTCACTCATGTCTGACGCTGATGGAACACACGTATGTAGGGTACTTACTGTATGATTCTCTTTACATAAAATACCAAGACTAGGAAGATCTATAGAGACAAAAGATACATGAGTGGTTATCAGGGCCTGGGGGTGGGGCAGATGTCAAGGGGTGGGATTGAGGGAGGTGATAGCTATCGGGAGTGGAATTTCTTTTGGGGGTAAAGAAAATATTCTAAAATTGATCCTAGTGATAGGTACACGACTACACACACTAAGTTACTGAATTGTATACTTGAAATGGATGAATTGTATGATATGGGATTTAAAGCTGTTTAAAAATGACTGGATACAACTTCCATAAACATTTATTAAATTTAAATTTATACCTACAGGCACACATATACACCATTGCTTTAACGTATTATATACACTATAACACAAATACAGAAACTGGATTTTCTTAGGGTGAGATGAAAAATACTAAATTTGCTCTTGGAGACCCCTGCCCTAGAAGCAGATGCTGAGGTTAAGAGAGGCTACAAATCCTGCCCACTCACAGAGCCTTTGCTCTTCCTAGCATGGAATACAGATTCCAGGGCCTCCTAGAAGTTGAGGAAGGCCAGGGAGCACTGCTATCATTTTTTTATGCTCACAATGTAGTACTGAAAAGAAAGAAATGCTGAAATAGGGTTACAATATCAAGAACTAATTTTTGTTTACGTTTGAAAAAAAATTAAGACTTTGTGACATAAAAAAGAGAATGCAATATCATTTTGTTATTTACAAGATAATTGGAGTTTTTCTGGGGAAAATGAGAGCACAGGGAGGCAGTGGAAGGGTTATGGAGAACAATTCGAGGTGGGTGTCTTAACATCCCCATTCAATGCAGTGTTTTGGCGGGTGTGTGCACAGTCATGCTTGGTGATGGTGGTTGAGGCCCTAGTGAGTGTGTGAGTCACACTGAATGGACGTTGGGCGTCTGCACTGATGGACCGGTGGACGCCTGTGCTTCAGGGCAGAGCATGAGAGCCAGAGAGCAGGGAGGGAAGCTCCCGTGAGCTGCCTTTTTGTCTACAGTTATTCTGCGGAATATTTAGCCAGGGAGCAGAGGAACGTGGAAGAAGACCGTGGGAGGAGCCACCAGTTCAGCTGGAAGGGAGATTATCAAGTCTCCTCGGAGGCAAGGCAGCTCATTAATTCACAGCTGGTAAGATGTTTCCCGTCTAAGGTTGATACATATCTTTTTAAAGTGTCTTTCTCTCTTGCCAACAGTACAATAGCAGCGAGGACAGAAAACTGTGGGAGCCCCTCCTTTATTTCTTCCTTTGCCCCCCAAATGTCCAAAGACACAGAGCTCTGGGGAAAGGCAGGGTTAAAGTCTCCTTCAGGTCTCAGGCCTTGGAAATTGAGTCCCTTCTTCATTTGGAGCCGCCCACCGGTTGCCATGGCGACACAACATCTGCTACCCAACTCTGCTCCAGCGGTCACTGGGTTTGGCATCCTCCAAGCTGTTGTTCGTTCTGTATTTTGCCTGATGAGCTACTCTGCTTCCCCGAGGAATGCATCACACTTTTTCAGCAAAGGAATGCTTATTCAAAAGGCAGGGTTATAGAGAGAAGGAGGTTAAATCTGTGCAAGCTGCAATTCTGAGACAGCAAGCTCTTTTGCGTGTGGGGCCATTAACTCTGCCAATCTCTGGATTAATGTTCTGCATCTGTTGATCCCAAATCCTACTGAAAATCATCCTCCTAGATTTATTAGCATTTGTTTCTAAGGAGCATACATTATTTATTAAAACTTCTAAAAGATATTTAAAATATATATAAATTCCATGCTTCTTTCCTTTATTTTCTCATTTTAATATATCTCAAGTTTAATTGCTTGTCTGCCATTATTTCTATTCACCAATTATTTTTGAAACTGAATATAAATATAGGTTTCCTTGCCTACCGCTTTCTGTTCTTCCAGGCAGCATCTTGATTCCCGACTTCCTCTTGAAAAGACACGTTTTGTCCTGCTTGCTTTAATAGTTACAATCTTTAAGGGGTCTCTAAGAAACTGAGAGGTGGTATGGTACAGCCAAAGGAACACAGACTCTGGACTTAAGGGAATTTAGGACTGGTCTCCCATCTCATTTTACCTGGAACTTGACCAGTTTTAGTGCTGAAAGTCCCCCATCTAGGGAGAACCTTCAGTCTTGGGCAAACTTGGATGATTTGTCACTCTCTTCCCAGCTTCCTCATCCTCTTACTTTCCTCTGTTGCTTTTCGGACACTCAGTTTTCTTATTTGTAAAATGAGAATGATAATAAGATGTTCCCCAAAAGGTTTTGGTGGAATTAGGCTTCCCTGACGGCTCAGAAGTAAAGAATGTGCCTTGCCAGGACAGGAGACACTGGAGACGTGGGTTCAATCCCTGGATTGGGAAGATCCCCTAGAGGAGGAAATGGCAACCCCGCTCCAGTATTTTTGCCTGAAAAATCCCATGGACAAAGCTTGTGGCTACAGTCCATAAGGCTGCAAAGTCAGACATGCCTGACTGAGCAAGTGAGTCAGTCTAAATAAGTTAATAGATAAGATGCCTAATGTTAAAACAGAAGTCCATTCTCAGTAGCTATTATTATTATTAACCTTAGAATTAGAACTCTAGGGACAATTTTGAATTGCTCATCCATTTTACATCTGAGAAACTGTTTTGTTCAGATTGTCTACATTTTTAAGGCTATAAGAAGGTCCAGGACTAAGATTAGCAAGGGAAGTGCCTAGGACTCAACTATTAAGGAAGAAGTCATTCTGGGGTCATCTAAGTACAGACTGCAAGCAAGATGCCAATATGTTCACCTGCTCAGGGCCATTTAGTAATGCTGCCAGGGTTGTGTCTTAGAAAAAAAGTCACATTCTGTACTAGACAGATGCTTCATCTTATCTTTGGTGACAATTGATTTCTAATAGCAAGTTTTCCTAAAACATCTAGAGTTGGGATTATAGCAAAAATACTTTCATCATCATTAAAACAAGCAAAGCAAAACCCTTGGTTCTCAAGAGACTGTAAGAAGTGAATCATTATAGCCAATAATTTCCCAAATAGCATTAAATTTCCTTTTATTGTTAACAATATTTCATGGAAATCTTTCTAAAAGATATTGCACATTTCCATGCTGTTTTCTCTCCATTAAATTAGACTTTTTATTTTGAAATAATTATAATTTCAGGTGCAGTTGTGAGAGAGATACCATGTAAACTTTACCCACTTTCTCTCAATTATAACATCTCACAAAACTCGAGTATGGTATCACAACCAGGATACTGATGCGGATCCAGTCAAGATACAGAACAAGTCCATGACTGCAAGGACCGCTCCTCCTGACCTTTGGTAAACACGTTCACCACCCTCCCACTCTCATTCCCTCCCGGCATGTGCATGCTGTCACTTCAGTCCTGTCTGACTCTCTACAACTCCATGGACGGCAGCCCACCAGGCTCCTCTGTCCATGGGATTCTCAGGCCAGAAGACTGGAGTGGGTTGCCATTTCCTCCTAAGGGGATCTTGCCGACCCAGGGATAAACCCACACCTCTTATGACTCCTGCGTTGGCAGCCAGGTTCTTCACCACTAGCACCACCTGGGGAGCCATTCTTATTATTTCAAGAAAGTTATATAATGGAATCATATAATATGTAACATTCAGATTGGCTTTGCTCGGCATAGCTCTCTGAATATTCATCTGGGCTGTTGAGTATATCAATAGTTCATTCTTTTTATTGCTGAGTAATATTCCTTTGTGTGAATGAACCACAGATTGTTTACCCACTGTCTTCTTGAAGAACACCTGGGTGATTTCTAGTTTTCTACCATTATGAATAAAGCTGCTATAAAAATTCAATGCATGTTGCTAATAGAAATTTAGAACACAAATAAATGGGCATCTCATGTTGATGAACTGGAAGACTTAATATTGTTCAGATGATAATACTATCCACACGAACTAAAGCAATAGAATATACAACCCAGAAAAAACACTTGTGTATATGGTCAAATGTTTTTTGACAAAGGTCAAGACATTTCATGGGGAAAGGACAGTCTTTCCAAAAAATAGTGTTGGAAAAACTGGATATATGCCTTACAAGAATGAAGTTGGACTATTATCTTATACTGTATAACAAAATTAACTCAAAATGGATCAAAGAGCCAAATATAAGAGCTGAAACTTAGAAGACAACACAGAGCAGATCTTCATGGCACCAGATTTTGCAAAGATTTCTTGAATATGATATCAATTACAGACAAAAGAAAATACAGATAAATTGAACTACATCAAAATTTAAAACTTTGTCCATTGAAGAACATAACAAAGAAGACAATCTAAGGAATGGGAGAAAATATTTGCAAGTCATATACTTGAAAAATGGTTAAGATCCAGAATATATAAAGAACCCCTACAACTCATCAACAAAAAAACTCAATTTTAAAATGGACAGAGTACTTGAATAGACATTCCTGCAAACAAGATACATGAATGATTAAAAAGCACATGAAAAGATATTCAATATCACACTGATCATTAGGGAAATGAAAATCAAAGCAATAATGAGAGACAACCTCACACCCATTAGGATAGCCACTATAGAAAGAAAGGAAGGATGGAAGAACTGACAAAGATTTAGAAATGAAACCCTTGTGCACTGCAGTGGTAATATAAAATTGTTTAGCCACTATGGAAAATAGTATGGCAGTACCTTAAAAAAATTAAATATAGAATTATTATATGATCCAGCAATTCCATTTCTGGAATTAAAAGAAGTAAAAGCAGGACTCAAACAGATATTTGTACACCCATGTTCATAGCAGCATTATTCACAATAGCCAAAAGGTGAAAAAAGGCAATGCAAAAGTCCACTGACAGATGAACAGATTTTTTTTTTAAGTGGTAGAAATGACACCACCAAGATACCATGGGATGTTTCTAACTTAAATCTCCCTCACGAGAACAACTAGCAAGTATTCATGGGCAAGATACCATCAAGAAAAATCCTAGAATACAAAAGTGTGCCAAAGGACCCATGGCACCACAGAGATCAAACAGACTGCATTAGACATGTAAGAAGAGCAGCTACACAACGGCTGGCTTGTTTCTCCCCCAGGCTGGTGCAGCAACACACCAAGGGGTCTCTCCTGAGCCCCTGGGAAAGGAAAGCCAGGGTGAACACTGAGATCTTATAAGCATTGTGGGGTGCTTCTTGGGCGTCCCCACTCCAGTCTCATCCCACAAGTATTATGGGGGAATCTGTGAAGCTTGCCCACTATGAATCTGATTGTGACTGATAAGGGAGAAGGGGCTTGCAGCAACTAGTTCTTAGCTCCAGGCAGATGCAATTTCTACCTGTAGCACCCAAGCAGAATTCTCAACCAGCAACTTTGCTTATCAGCAGCATCAAACCAGTGGCATGATCTGACCAGAGAACTCAGCAGAGTGTGAGTCTACCTGACCTGTGTCTTCAGGCTTCCTGCTGGCCAGGGAGCCTGGGCTACCACTTCCCAGGCAGGTGAGGTAATTCATAGTTCTACCTACTGCTGAATTTAGTTCCCTGCACCTCCAGACCAGGGAACACCTGAGAGCCTTCTTGGAGCTGGCCCCACAACTCCACTCAGGAAGGCAAGCTAATTCATAGCCCCACACTATGCTGAGTGCACCTCCCAACCCCATTTAACCTGGCATGCAGACCAGAGCACCTGGAGAGCTGCATAGCCCAGAGATGCTTCAACAGACAGTACAGCAGACAGAGCTGACCATCTGCAGAGCAAAACCAATGGCCCTATTTGCCAGGAAACTTGGGGCAAGGGTCAACTTGAGTCAAGACCACAAGCAAAAAGCCTTGCCAGACTTAAGTTGGGTCTTCTGTTTTGCTAAGGCAGGGAAACAAATTTATAGCCTCACCCAATTCTGAAAACAGCCTTCAGCCTGCCCAACCAGGGAACCTACCCAGAACACACAGAAAACTGCATAGCTATCCAACAACCCTGCTTATAATCACAACTGAACAGCATGCAGAGTTTGTAGCTTTTTCCAACTGCAGGGCAAAATCAGTGGCTTCATCTGGCTAGGAAATTCCGTGCACAGTCTTGCCTTATTCAGCCCCCAAACAAAACCATGCAGGCCCATCATGCTGCCCAATAGGGTAGGGAAGCCAATTTGTTGCCCCAGATGAGTATAGAACCCAGTCCCAACTGTCTAGAAACCCTGACCAGGGAATTCAGACAACTACTGGGTTCATCCTATACCCTTGCTTGGGCGGGGAACCAACCCAGCAGTCCTATCTAACTGTTCTCAGCCAGTGGCACAATTACCTAACTTCAGAGCTCAGGCAGTGGCCTTTACCAAAAATGGACACTGATAGCAAACCCCACCCACCCAAAGATATTACCAATAGACTTGTCTGGAAACCCAAACAGAACTGACAGGTGAAGAACTATCTTTGTCAAAGTGAACCTATAAGGCATCAAAGGGGGGCTTACTTACTGAAATGCTCAGACACCAAGGTAAGAAATCAAGGATCTGAAAAAACAAACAAACAAACAAACATGATACCAACAAAGGAAACAAATAAAACTTCAATACTGACCCAAAATTGACTACGCTAAAGCCTTTGACTGTGTGGATGACAGCAAACTGTGGAAAATTCTTCAAGAGATGGGAATACCAGACCACCTTACCTGCTTCCTGCGAAATCTGTATGCAGGTCAAGAAGCAACAGTTAAAATCAGACATGGAACAATGGACTTGTTCCAAATTGGGAAAGGAGTATGTCAAGGTTGTACATTGTCACCCTTCTCATTTAACTTATATGTGAAGTACATCATGTGAAATGCCAGATTGGATGAAGCACAAGTTGGAATCAAGATCACCAGGAGAAATATCAATAACCTCAGATATGCAGATAACACCACTCTTATGGAAGAAAAGTGAAGAGGAACTAAAGAGCCTCTTGATGAAGGTAAACAAGGAAAGTGAAAAAGTTGGCTTAAAACTCAACATTCAAAAGACAAAGATCATGGTATCTGGTCCCATCACTTCATGGCAAATAGAAGGGGAAACCATGGAAACACTGACAGATTTTATTTTCTGGGGCTCCAAAATCACTGCAGATGGTGATTGCAGTCATGAAATTAAAAGACACTTGCTCCTTGGAAGAAAAGCTATGACAAACCTAGACAGTGTATTAAAAAGCAGAGACATTATCTTGCCAACAAAGGTCCATCTAGTCAAAGCTTGTTTTTTGTAGTACTAGTCATGTATGGTTGTGAGAGTTGGACCATAAAGAAGACTGAGTGTCAAAGAATTGATGCTTTTGAACTGTGGTGTTGGAGAAGATTCTTGAGAGCCCCTTGGACAGCAAGGAGATCAAACCAGTCCATCCTAAAGGAAATCAACCCTGAATAATCATTGGAAGAACTGATGCTAAAGTTCCAATACTTTAGCCACCCTGATTCTGGGAAAGATTGAAGGCAGGAGAAGGGGATGACAGAGGATGAGGTGGTTGGATGTCATCACCAACTCAATGGACATGAGTTTGAACAAGCTCCGAGAGATAGTGAGGACAGGGAAGCCTGGTGCCCATGGGGTTGCAAAGAATCAGACATGACTGAGTGACTGAACAAATAAAACTGACCCTAAAGAGGTGCAGATTTATGAATTGTCAGAAAAAGAATTCAGAATAATTCTCTTAAGTGTACTGAACTATAAGAACACACAAACAACTAAACAAAATAGGGAGGAAATGCATGAACAAAATGAGAAACTCAACAAAGAAATAGAAACCATAAAAAAGAAAAAGAAAACAAAATGAAAACAGACATTCTTGGCTTAAAATACAAGTAAATGGAAGAATCTGATAACTTTAAGATCAGACTAAACTATACAGATGAATCAGCTATCTAGAAATGAGGACATTTAAAATTATCCAGTCAGAGGAACAAAAAGAAAAGGAATGAAAAAGAGTGAAGAAAACCCACAAGACTTATTGGACACAATTAAAAGAATCGATATCCATATCATGGAATTCCAGAAGCAGAAGAGAAAGGGACATAAAGTATATAGAAAGCAAAAATAGCTGAAAACTCCCCAAACCTGAAGAGAAAAATGGATATAAAGATCCATGAGGTCTAAAGGACCCCAAATAGGGCTACACTGAGATATATTTTAATTAAATTGTCAAAAAGTCATATTTGAAAGCAATAGGGAAAAAGTGAGAAGTTATATTAAGGACGCCTCCATAAGAAACTTCAACCCAGGAGACAATGGAGTAATATATTCAAAATCAAGACTTATATGCCTGGTACTTCCCTTATGGTCCTGTGGCTAAGACTTCACAGTCTCAAAACAGAGCACCTGATTTGATCCCTGGTCACAGAACTAGAGCCCACATGCCACAACTAAAGATCCCATATCTGTAACTAAGACCTGGCACAACCAAAAAAAAAAGAATTCTAATCCTGCCAAAACTCTTCTTCAGAAATGGAGAAGAGAGTAAAGACTTTTCTAAACAAACAACATCTGAGATATTTCATTACCACTGATCCTTCCTTAGAAGAAATATTAAAGGAAGATCTTCGAGTGGAAGTAAAGGATGCCACTTAACATAATAAAAATGTAAGAAGGCAGCATAAAACTTGCACTTCCCTGGTGGCTCAGATGGTAAAGCATCTGTCTACAATGTGGGAGACCTGGGTCCAAGCCCTGGGCTGGGAAGATCCCCTGGAGAAGGAAATGGCAATCCACTCTGGTACTATTGCCTGGAAAACCCCATGGACAGAGGAGCCTGGTAGGCTACAGTCTGTGGGGTCGCAAAGAGTCGGACACAACTGAGCATATGGTAAATAGTCAAAGTTAGATTCTGTAATGCAGTAATGGTAATGGTTCATAATTCACTTACAACTCTTAACATAAAAGTTAAAAAACATTCACAGTAAAAAATCATAACTAGAATTATCTGTTATTAGATATACAATATAAAAATATGTAAAGTACATCAGTAACCTAAAATGTGAGGAGAAGAGAAAGTAAATGTGTAGAATGCAGAAATGCTATTGAAATTAATTTATTATCAATTTCAATTAGGGTGCTACAATTTTAAGATATTTAATATAAACCTCAGGGTAACCACAGGGGGAAAATCTGCAGTAATTATACACACTCATGCATGCATAAACACACACACACAAATAATAAAGAAGTAAAAGCATACTAAATACCAAAAGAGATATTTTAAAAGAGGAAAGGATAAGAAAAAACATTAGATCTACAAAATAACCATAAAACAAAATACCAATAGTAGGTTTTTACTTATCAATAATTAATTTTAATGTAAATGAATTAAATTCCTAACCAAAGACATAGAATGGTGGAGAGGATTAAAACAAAAACTAGATCCAACAATATGTTGCCTATAAGAGACTAACTTTAGCCTTAGAGACACACATATACTGAGAGTAAAGAGATGCAAAAAGATATTTCAAGCAAGTGGTAACAACAAAAAGAGGGATAGCTACTTATATCAAATAAAATAGACTTTAAAAATGATTGAAAAAATACAAAGAAAGTTGTTAGATAAAGGAGGAGGTAAATCTATCAAGAAGGTATAATAATTGTAAATATTTACACACCCAACAGTGGAGTACCTAAACAGACAAAGTAAAAACTAACAGAACTAAAAGGAGCAACACAGAGTAATATATTATTACTTGGAGTGTTTAAAACCCCACTCTCAACAATGGATAGATTATCTAGTTTAGTTCAGTTGCTCAGTTGTATCCAACTCTTTGTGACCCCATGAATCGCAGCACGCCAGGCCTCCCTGTCCATCACCAACCCCCGGAGTTCACTCAGACTCACGTCCATCAGGTCAGTGATGCCATCCAGCCATCTCATCCTNCAGGGCTGGTCTCCTTCAGAATGGACTGGTTGGATCTCCTTGTAGTCCAAGGGACTCTCAAGAGTCATCTCCAACACCACAGTTCAAAAGCATCAGTTCTTCAGCACTCAGCCTTCTTCACAGTCCAACTCTCACATCCATACAGAGGGAGAATCAATAAGGATACAGTATACTTGAACAACCCTATAGATCAAGTGCACTGACACATCACAATGTTACACCCAAGAGCAACAAAATAAACATTCCTCTCAAAATCACATGGAACCTTCTTCTAGTATTGACCATATATTAGGCCACAAAACAAATTTTACCATGTTCAATAAGATTGAAATCATACCAAATATCTCCTCTGACTACAATGGTATAATACTAGGAATTAATAACAGGAGGAAAACCAGATAACTCATGAATACATAGGAATTAAGCAACACTCTCCTAAACAAGTAATGGATTAAAGAATAAATTAAATGAGAAATAAAAAACATATCTTGAGAAAAACAAAAATGAAAACATAACATACCAAAACTTATGAGATACAGCAAAACCAGTTCTGAGAGGGACATTCATAGCAAAAAAAAAAAAAAA
>SJYQ01094363.1:137598-151240 GCA_006410935.1 Redunca redunca
ACAACAAACAGAGCCCAAAGTTAGCAGAAGGAAGTAAATAATAAAATTAGATCAGAAATAAATGAAATTTATTCAGGTCAGAAATAAAAGAAATTTATTCTATGGGAAACTACAGAAAAGATCAACAGATTTTTCTTTGAAAAGATAAAGTCAATAAACTTTTGACTAGACCAACCAAAGGAAAAATAATCAACAGAATAATAAATGAAACAACTATTACAATGGGTACCACAGGAAAAGAAAGGACAAAAGAGGCTTTTCTGAACAAATATATGCCACCAAACTTCTAGGATAAGAGAATTAGACAAACGATAACTCAGTTGGTAAAAAATCCATCTGTAATGCCAGAGACCCTGTTTCAATTCCTGGGTCAGAAAGATCCTCTGGAGAAGGGACAGGCTACCCACTCCAGTATTCTTGGGGTTCCCTTGTGGCTCAGCTGGTAAAGAATCTGCTCACAATGTGGGAGATCTGGGTTCAATCCCTGGGTTGGGAAGACCCCCTGGAGAAGGAAAAGGCTACCCACTCCAGTAATCTGGCCTAGAGAATTCCATGGACTGCATAGTCCATGGGGTGGCAGGGAGCTGGACACTACTGAGCAGCTCTCACTTTCATGGAAAGATATACTGTGTTCTTAGGTTAGAAAAAGCAAATATTATTAAAATGACCATACTGCCCAAGATAATCAAGATTCAGTTCAATCCCTAATAAAAAAAACAAGGGTATCTTGCACAAAACTCAAATAATTTTAAAATTTGTGTGGAAACACAAAAGATCTGAAATAGTCAAAACAATCTTGAGAAAGAAAAACAGCTGGAGGAATCACGCTTCTTGACTTCAGACAACACCACAAAGCTACAGTCATCAAAACAGTATGGTACTGACATTAAAAACACACACACACAGATCAGTGAAACAGAAAACAGAGCCCCCAAAGAACCCATTAATCTATGAAAAAGGAGGCAACGGTATACAATGGAGAAACACAGTCTCTTCAATAAAGTGACACAGGGAAAACTGGACAGCTACTTGTAAAAGAATGAAATTACAATATTTTATCATACTATACATAAATATAAACCAAAAAGACATTAAAGACCTAAATGTAAGACTATATGCATAAAACTCTGAGAAGACAACTTACAACACTCTTTGACATAAATTGTAGTGATATTTTTCTTGGATCAGGGACATGAAAAGGTGCTTAGCATCAGTCATGAGAGAAATGCAAATTAAACCTACAATATCTATCACTTTAAGAATAAGAATGACTCTCATTAAAAAGAACACAGATAAGAATGTTGGTGATGATGTGGTGAAAAGGGAAATCTCATACAAACTGTTGGTAGGAATGTAAATTAGTTCATCCACTATGGAAAATATTATGGAGATTTCTCAAAAATGAAAGAACTACTATATAACCCAACTATTCCACGCCTAGGCATATATCTGAAAAAAAAAAAGAAAAAAGAAAAACACTAATTGAAAAGCTACGGCAGCATTATTTACAACTGCCAGTGAAAGTGAAGTCACTCAGTCGTGTCCGACTCTTAGTGACCCCATGGACTGCAGCCTACCAGGCTCCCCCACCCATGGGATTTTCCAGGCAAGAGTACTGGAGTGGGGTGCCATTGCTATATGGAAACAATCTAAGTGTCCATCAACGGATGAATGGATAAGAAAAGTGAGAAGTGAAGTCGTTCAGTCGTGTCCGATTCTTTGCGACCCTGTGGACTGTAACCTACCAGACTCCTCTGTCCATGGGATTTTCCAGGCAAGAATACTGGAGTGGGTTGCCATTTCCTTCTCCAGGGGATCTTCCTGATCCAGGGATCAAACCCAGGTCTCCTGCATTGGAGGTAGACACTTTAACCTCTGAGCCACCAGGGAAGACCTGAATGGATAAGAAGATATGGTGTGTATGTACACCACAATGGAATACTGCTCAGCCATAAAAAAAGAATGGACTTTTACCAATTGCATCAGCATGGATGGATTTGGAGGGCATTAGGCTACATGAAATAAGTCAGACAAGGAAAAACACTATATGATACAACTGACATGTGAAATTTTAAAAATAAAACAAACTAGTGAATATAACAAAAAAAATAATGAGATACACAGATACAGAGGACAAACTATAGTTACCAGTGGAAAGAGAAAAGTGGGGAAATCTAGGGATAGGGGATTAAGAGGTACAAACTACTATGTATAAAATAAATAAGCTACAATGATATATTGAACAATATAAGGAATATAGCTAATATTTCATAAAAACTCTAAATGGAGTGTAATCTTTAAAAACTGTGAATCACTTTTGTACATCTCTAACTTATATAATGTTGTACAAATATACCTCAAAAAAACAAAAGAAGAGAAAGAATTTTTAGGCAAAATATTGTAGAAAAACAGCAAAAAGAGCCAGGCCTAGAATGCACTGACAAATATGCACTTGAACACCAAACAGGATTTTTCGCTCTTATAATTAAAAAACAAACACACACTTAGGAAACTGCTCTAAATCATTGCTCCATTTATTTGTTTTTCAATAAGACTGTAAACTACAATAGAACAGGGACTCTAGCACTGAATCCTCAGCATCTATCACATATAAGTACTCAATAACTCTTTTTGAATGCTGAAAAACTCCAGATTCACAAAGAAGAGAAAAAGCAAACAGGCAGTGTTACAGTAGAGTCTAGTTGTACCCAACTCATGGGGCCCAATTTTTAAATTTATAAGAGTTTTGCATGAAAGTAAGNTGCCACAGTAAAAGATGCTGCGTGGTGCAGTGCAGAAACCGAGTGCTGCAACTGAGACCTGCTGCAGCCAGATAAATAAATGAATGTCTTCTTAAAAAGACACAGGAACCAAATCCCAATGGACAACACTGTTTTGAACAATAAAATATACAAAGCAGCGGTGAATTATAACCCAAAATACAATAAAAAAAAAAAGAAAAGAAAGAAACAGAATTCCATACTGATAAAAGGAAGTGAATGTTTAGTTTTGTTTTAATTTAAATTTATTTATTTTAATTGGAGGCTAATTACTATACAATATTTTATCGGTTTTGCCAAACATCAACATGAATCCCCCACAGGTGTACACGTGTTCCCATTCCTGAACCCCCCCTCCCACCTCCCTCCCTGTACATCCATCTGGGACATCCCAGTGCACCAGCCTCAAGCATCCTGTATCCTGCATCAAACCTGGACTGGCGATTCATTTCTTATATGATATTCTACATGTTTCAATGCCATTCTCCCAAATCATTCCACCCTCTCCCTCTCCCACAGAGTCCAAAAGACTGTTCTATACATCTCCCACAGTCATCCAGACAGTATGGTACTGGCACAAAGACAGAAATATAGATCAGTGGAACAAAATAGAAAGCCCAGAGATAAACCCACGCACCTGTGGACACCTTATCTTCGACAAAGGAGGCAAGAATATACAATGGAGAAAAGACAATCTCTTTAACAAGTGGTGCTAGGAAAACTGGTCAACCATTTGTAAAAGAATGAAACTAGAACACTTTCTAACACCATTCACAAAAATAAACTCAAAATGGATTAAAGATCTAAACGCAAGACCAGAAACTATAAAACTCCTAGAGGAGAACATAAGCAAAACACTCTCCGGCATAAATCACAGCAGGATCCTCTATGACCCACCTCCCAGAATACTGGAAATAAAAGCAAAACTAAACAAATGGAACCTAATTAAAATTTTCTGCACAACAAAGGAAACTATAAGCAAGGTGAAAAGACAGCCTTCAGAATGGGAGAAAATAGCAAATGAAGCAACTGACAAACAACTAATCTCAAAAATATACAAGCAACTCATGCAGCTCAATTCCAGAAAAATAAATGACCCAATCAAAAAATGGGCCAAAGACCTAAATAGACATTTCTCCAAAGAAGACATACGGATGGCTAACAAGCACATGAAAAGATGCTCAACATCACTCATTATCAGAGAAATGCAAGTCAAGACCACAATGAGGTACCATTCCATGCCAGTCAGAATGGCTGTGATCCAAAAGTCTACGAGCAATAAATGCTGGAGAGGGTGTGGAGAAAAGCGAACCCTCTTACACTGTTGGTGGGAATGCAAACTAGTACAGCCATTATGGAGAACAGTGTGGAGATTCCTTAAAAAACTGGAAATAGAACTGCCTTATGACCCAGCAATCCCACTGCTGGGCATACACACCAAGGAAACCAGAATTGTAAGAGACACGTGTACCCCAATGTTCATCGCAGCACTGTTTATAATAGCCAGGACATGGAACCAACCTAGATGTCCAACAGCAGATGAATGGATAAGAAAGCTGTGGTACATATACACAATGGAGTATTACTCAGCCATTAAAAAGAATACATTTGAAACAGTTCTAATGAGGTGGGTGAAACTGGAGCCGATTATACAGAGTGAAGCAAGCCAGAAAGAAAAACACCAATACAGTGTACTAACACATATATATGGAATTTAAAGATGGTAATGATAATCCTGTATGCCAGAGAGCAAATGAATGAATATTTTAAGAGAGGATAATAAATGCATCCCCCCTAAACAATTCCAAGTAATTAAGTGGAGGGGGAGCATAACTCTCCATGCTCAATATGGGCTGAGCACAGTGGCTTTTCCCCAAAGACTACAGGGAAAGGGGGGAGGGTGGGAGCGTGACTTTACAGTAGATAAACCTGCCAACAGTACCTTAGTTAGGTGATCATCATCAACAGTGAGTAGGTGACAGCTTGTGCTCTTGACATGATGTGATGGAAATGGAATGTCACCTCTTTAGGTAAAAACTAAGGAAATCTAAAGAGAATATGGCCTTTAGTTAATAATAACGTGTCAATATTAGTTCATTAATTGTAATAAATGTGCCATACTAATGTGAGATATTAAATGGAAAACAGGATGCAAGATATTTGAGAACTTGCTCTATTATCTTTTCGATTTTTCTGTAAATCTAAAACTGTTCCAAAAAGTAAAATCTCTTTCTAAAAGTGAAAACCTGAAAAAATATCAAAGAAAAATGAAACCACTCATTCAAAAAGATATGTACAGCCTGATGTTCACTCTTGCATTATTCACATAGCCAAGATTTGACAGCAACTTAAGTACCTATCACCAAAGCACAAATAGATAAAGAAGATGTGATAAAGAAGTTATATTTATATAAACTCATCCATAAAAAACAATGAAATATTTCCACTTGCAACCACATGGATGTGGACGTAGAATGTATAGCTCTAATAGAAATGTTAGAAAGAGACAAATACTGCATTATTTTGCTTGTATTTGGACTCTAAAAAAGCAAATGGCCAAACACAATAGAGTAGAAATGCTGAATAAACCGCTGATCGCCTGTGGGATGGGCAGGGGGGAGAAAGAAACAGATGAGGGAAATTAAGAGACACAGACTTCCAGCTATAAAATGCACAGTGTGGGGAATATAGTCGGCAACTATGTATCTTTGTATGGTGATATATCATGATTAGATTTATCATGGTGATCATCTAGAAATGTATTCAAATCAAATCACCATGCTGCATAGCTGAAACTAGGATGGTATCAATTATACTTCAAAAACAAGCAAACTTAAAAGAGTGTGTTGTTGTACAGCAGAAACCATCACAACATTATAAAGCAATTTTCCTCCAATTAAAGAATAAATTTTTTAAAAAACCAACAGAAAAGAGAGATCAGATTTGTGTTTACTACAGGTAGGTTTGAGAGGAGGGGGAAATGGATAAAGCAGTCAAAATCTACAAACTTCTAGTTATAAGATAAAAAATACTAGGCATGTAATGTACAATGTGATAAATATAATTAATACTGATGTATGTTATAGATGAAAGCTGTTGAGAGTAAATCTTAAGATTTCTCATCACAAAGAAAATTTTTTCTTTAAATTTCATCTATATAAGATGATGAATGTTCACGAAACTTAATTTGATAATCATTTTACGATGTATGTTAGTCAAATCATTATGATTGCTTACCTTAAACTTACATAGTACTGTGTGTCAATCATGTCTTAATCAAACTGAAAGACAAAAAAAAGAACCAGAAAAAAGTAAGCATGATCTGAGGGACCTGTAGGATAATGACGAAGTCTAACATCCATGTAATTGGAGTCCCCAAAAGGGTAGAGAAAAAGATCTGTGCAGAAAATAATATGTGAAGAAATAATGAACAAAACTTTCCATGTTTGCTTAAAACAGAAATCTGGGAAGATATAAAAGGCCAACCTAAATTCCTTTATTGCATGAAAGCAAAATATCACAAAGAAAAGAGGGTAAAAAAATGTATTTAGTTATAAGGCTTCTACATTTTACCTGCAATGATGAAGTAGATTTTGCAAAGTTTGGTGTGCATATTAAATCCTTAGAGCAATAACAGCAATGACAACAGCAACAGTGGCAAAAACACACAATGAAATAGCCTAAAACTAGTAGATAAATTAGTCAAACAGTAAGAAATGTTCCAATAATTCAAAATAAGGAAAGGGGAAAGAGAGGAACAAAATCCAAAAGGGACCAACAGAAAACAAGTCATAATAAAGTTAATCCAAATATAGTAATAATTACACTGAATGCAAGGTACTCACATAAGAAAGTGCATATGAGGACACATCAAGAAAGCAGCCACCTATAAGACAGGAAGAAAGGCTCCTACAGAAACCAACTCTAATGGTATCATGAACTCAGACTTCTAACACTCAGCACTATGAGAAAATAAATGTTGTTTAAGCCTTTCATTCTGTGGTATTTTGTTCCTGGAGTCCTCACAAACTAACATGTGTAATTTCATCAGGAAGAATGATCTACTGTAAATGTATGTGTTACCTGACAAAGGAGCTTCAAGATTCATAAAGCAAAAATTGATAGAGCTCTAAAAGTATAAACATGTTTTAATCCACAGTTGAACTTGGAGATTTCAGCAAACCAACTCAGTAACTGATAAAACAAGTAGACAGAAAATTAGCAATGATGTAGATAAACTAAACAACACTATCAACCATCTTGGCCTAAAGATGTGGAGAAACCACCCCAGCCAACTATAGACAGCGAAATATATAAATTCTTGATGTGCCCATGAAACCTGCATGTAAACAAATGTTAGAAAATTTTAAAGAACTAAAACCACATAAAGTATCTTCCCTGAACAACAATAAAATTAAATTAGAATGGCAATAGCAGAAATTTTTCTGGAAAATTCACAAATATCTAGAAATAAAACAATACACTTTCAAACAGCCCATAGCTAAAAGAGAAAGTCTCAAGAAAAAAAAATGGAAATATTTTGAGCTGAATGAAAGTAAAATTGCAACATATCAAAATTTTCAGGATGAGCTAAATAAATGTGTATAGAAAATTTATAGCAAAAAATGCTTGGTAAAAAAGTATAAAAATAATAATATAAGCTCCAACCTAAAGCATTCAGAAAATAAGCTAAATACAAAGCAAGGAGAATGATGAAAATAATAAAGAGCAAATCAATAGAATTATTATTAGGATATAGAAAAAAATCAACAAAACCAAAAGCTGATTCTTTGAAAAGATCAATAAAATTAATTAGCCTCTAACCACGCTGAACAATAAAAAGAAGGAAAACACTAATTTCCAGCATCAGTATTGAAAGAAAGTTACCACAAACACTACAAGCAATAAAAAGATAATAAAGGAATAATATGATCAACTCTATACTCACAAATTTGATAGCGTAGATGAAAATGACCAGTTTGTTGAAGGACACAAACTATCAAAACATTCCAGAAAAAAAAGTTTAAATAGTACCTATTATAGAAAATAAATTTGTAATTTAAAACTTTGCAGCAAAACAAATTTGAGGCCCAAATTACTTCACCAGTAACTTTACCAAAATTCAAAGGGAAAAAAATACCAACACTACACAGTGTCTTACAGAAAACAGAGAAGCAGAGACCATGTCCCAGTGCGTTGCATGAAGGCAGCATTATCCTGACATGAAAACTAAACAACAAAAAAATACAAAGAATAAAACTTCAAATCAGTATCTCCCAAGAATATAAACACAAGACTCAACAAAACATCAGCAAATCAAATCCCTCAGTATATGAAAAGACCTTGTAATTAATTGTAGCTTACTCTGTGACTACAAGATGGATTTAACATCTGAAAACCAGTCTAAGTTCTAATATTACTAAAAAGAAAAATCATATGATCATATCAATAGATAAGTTTAAAAACTGACATATTTCAAAATCCATTTTATTACTGTAAAATAATCTCTCAGAAAACTGATAATAGAAGAAGAGAACTTCTTCAACCTGATAAAGTACATCTCCAAAATATCTGTAGCAAACATCATACTTGCTGGTGGAAGATTCTATGCTTCCCCTCTAAGATCAGGAACAAAGAAAGGATGGTCACTATTATTACTTCTGTCCAACATTGTGCTGGAGTTTCTACTCAGTGCAATAAAGCCAGAAAAAGAAACTGAAGGACTATAGATTGGAAAGGAAAAAATGTAATTATTTGTATTCACAGACAACAAAATTATAGAAAAATTTAAAGAAACTACAAAGAAGTTTCTAGAACTAACAAGTCTCAAGATACAAGATGAATAAAAAAATCATATTTCTATATACCAGTAATGAAAAATCGTTTAAAAATTATAGGACTACTTACACAAAAATACACAAAATACTTAGGTATAACAAAATATGTGTAGGTTTGTGTTTGGGAAGCTATACAACACTAATAAAAGAAATCAAAGATATAAATAAACAGATACACTGTGTTCAGGGGCTTCCCCAGTGGCTCAGCAGCAAAGAATCCACCTGCAATGCAGAAAACGAAGGAGACATGGGTTCAGTCCTAGGATTGGGAGGATCCCCTGGAGGAGGGCATGGCACCCCAATCCAGTATTTTTGCCTGGAGAATTCCATGGACAGAACAGCCTGGCGGGCTACAGTCCCTAGTGCTGCCAAGAGTCTGACATGACTCAAGCGACCGAGCACACACATTGTGTTCAAGGGTTAAAGAAACAAAAGTGTTTAAGACATTGTGTGCACATGTGCTCAGCTGTGTCTGGCTCTCTGCCACCCCCTGCACTGTAGGCCACCAGGCTCCTCTGTCCGTGGGGTTCTCCAGGCGTGAATACTGGAGTAGGTTGCCATTTCCTTCTCCAGCAGATCTTCCTGACCCAGGGACTGAACCCGTATCTCCCATGTCTCTTGCATTAGCAGGTGGATTCTTTCCCACTGACTCACCTGGGAAGCTCATTTAAAATATTGATTCTCCCTAAATTGATCACAGATTTAATGCCATCACTATCAAAATCCAAACAGGATTTTTAGATCAATATTTCAAAAATAATCTATTACATAGAAAAGGCAAAAGAACTAGGATATTCAAAATAATTTTGAAAAACAAAGTCAGAAGACTTATACCACCTGGTTTTAAGACTCTCTTAAGGCCACAATAATCACAAGAGTAGAGCAGTGTTAAAGAGCCGCGTAGAGCAACGAAACAGAATAAAGAATCCATAAATAGAGCCTCACAGATATGGTCAACTGATTTTTTTTTAATCAAAGGCAGAAAGCAACTCAGTGGAGAAAGGCTGATGTTTTCAAATCACACTAGAACAAGTGGATGGCCATATGCAGGAAAAAAAAATCCTAAAACTAAACATGTTAAAAACTTGACTCGAATTATGGATTTAAGTGTACAACTTAGAACTATAAAATCTCTAGACGAAACCAAATGAGATAATCACTGTGATGTTGTATCAGAGTTCTTAGGTGCAGCCCCAAAGGTATAATTCATTAAATAAAAACACAATAAATCATTATTTCTACAACATTAAATAACTTCTACTCTGCAACACATGCTGTTGAGAGAATGACAATGCAAGACACAAACTGGGAGAAAATATTTGCATGTCACATATTGAAAACTTGCATCCAGAATAAATGGCAAAGCCACAAAACAAAATAATAGGCAAATAACTAACCCAATAAAAATGGACAAAAGACGTCAACAAAAACAGATGGGAAATAAACACTTAAAAACTACTGAACATCGTTAGTCATTAGGGAAATGCAAACTAAACCACCATGAAATATACCACTATATGCCTTTCAGAATGTCTATATATATATATATTTTTTTTTTAATTGAAAATATCAAGCACCAACAAGGATGTAAAACAATTGGAGCATTCACACTTTGTTGTTGGGAATGCAAAATGGTACAGTCGCATTGGAAAACCAAAAATTATAACAAGTAGAAACAAGAAAAAAAATATTGCCAAGCACATCATAAAAAGCAAAATGCAAATAGCACATAAACAAGTGGGGAAAAGTTCAGGCCCAGTATGAAGCAAATAAATGAAAAATAAAATATCAGGGAAATACTACTCTGCAATTTAGCACTGGCAAGGATTTTTAAAGTAACAGTACCCAGTATTTGTGAGGGTTCAGTAAGACATATATTCTCATCAACTATTGCTGGCAATGTAATTTGTTAAAGCCCTCCAGAACGTGAGTTGTAAATGTCATAAGCTATAAAAATTTTCATCCTCTTTAAGTCAGTAATCTTACTCCTCTGAATGGATCCTAAGGAAGTAATCAAAAATAAAGACAAAGATTTATATGTAAAGAAGTTCATCATGACATTATTTTAATACCAGGACACTGGAAGCAAACTTAATACACAATTGAGCCATTAAAAATATTTATGAAGCATTTGGAATGATATGGGCAATACTTCTGCTGCAACGCTAAGTTAAAAAAAGAGTACAGAAAACTATACATAGTATGATACTGACAATATATACATCAATATATAGGTATAATTTTAAGAAGGTTAGGATTATTTGTATATGGATATATAGTATTGTGTGACTACAAAGAAATACAACCATTAAGACTGCCAGACTAGATTTTTTTGTTCTACTTTGAATATTTAAAAATTTTCCTAAATCTTCTGGCATTTTTCCATTAAGAATGATACTACTTGCATAATCAGAAAAAAATAACTATTTTAAAATAATGTTTTACCTTGTAGTGCATTGTAAGGTCTCGGTTTTACTTCTATGAGAGGGCTATGGAGGGAGACAGCATGGTACTCAAATTAGTGCTGCTGTTTTCTCTGTATTTGGAAGTATTTTTGAGCCCTCAGGAAAAGGAAGAAAATAGGAAGGACCCTCTCATTCATCCAGGCCAACTGCTGGAGCCAGTCACACTCCCTGGAGATGGGATGGGCAAGGACCCCATTCATCACCTCCAGTGTTGCCAACGGGACAGTCACATGCTGCTTCAGAAACAAGAGAAGTTTTTCCCAGAAGGGAAACAAGAATTGCTGTTATTGCAGCCATGGAGGCAGTTGAAAAACCAATTAGCATATGGCACATTGTACTGAGGACTGAGGGGGCCCATGATTGCAAGGAGGTGTAGGTTATATATGAGAGCTATCACACTTCAGGAGTATTATCATCAGCATGCAGAGATTCCTTTCAACAATTAAGATGCTCTTAGGCATGAAAACAGGATATTAGTTTTATTGAGAAAAGTTGCATGATAAGCAGTAAGATAAATAACATACAACCTCTGGCTCAAGAATTAATTGCATGGGTTTATTAACAATGTTAGGGAAGGCTATTGCTGTCCAATTCCTGATCAAGAAAATAGTGGATTTGGAAATACATACGCTTGTTGGGTGATAGGCCTGAGATTAAGTATAAACTGGATCACCTCACCAAGGCAAATGCCACTTTGAGATAGATGCTGTGTTAACATGGTTATATGAGAATGGGGCAACAGGGGTGGATAGCTAACAGTATACCCTTGATGCCAAAATACAAGATAATACAGGCATGTTCTTTACAAGTGGACAATGTCTTTGTATTTGCTCTTTTCACTGGGGGAAACTCATATTACCCTACATAAAGGATAAAATAAATGAAAGCGGGTCTCAGAATGTGTCTTGAGTTTCTACTGAGGAAAGAAAAAACAGGGAAATTAAGAAAGGAAAGACAGAGGACCCTGGCCCAGTTGTTGCTGTTGTTCAGTCACTCAGTCATGTCTAACTCCTCGTGACCCCATGGACTGCAGCACGCCAGGCCTCCCTCTCCTTCACCATCTCCCAGAGCTTGCTCAAATTCATGTCCATTGAGTCGGTGATGGCATCCAACCATCTCATCCTCTGTCATCCCCTTCTCCTCCCACCTTCAGTCTTTCCCAGCATCAGGGTCTTTTCCAATGATTCAGCTCTTCACATCAGGTGGCCAGTGTTGGGGCTTCAGCATCAGTCCTTGTAACATAGGACTCCTAAACTTAGTGTCTACAGTAATGGCAACATCTGTTTTGCTCTAAATGCACAATGTGAGCAGGGTTTTGTAGGAACAGCTCAGTTTCTGCTCTACCTCATATCAACTGTGAGAACTAAGAGTTGGAGGCTGGAATCATCTGGAAGCTCCTCACTCATGTGTCTGGAAGTTGCTGCTGGCTATTGACTAGAACCTCAGCTACAGTTCAGTTCAGTTCAGTTGCTCAGTCATGTCTGACTCTTTGTGACCCCATGAATCGCAGCACGCCAGGCCTCCCTGTCCATCACCAACTCCCAGAGTTCACCCAGACTCACATCCATCGAGTCAGTAATGCCATCCAGCCATCTCATCCTCGGTCATCCCCTTCTTCTCCTGCCCCCAATCCCTCCCAGCATCAGAGTCTTTTCCAATGAGTCAACTCTTCGCACCAGGTGGCCAAAGTATTGGAGTTTCAGCTTTAGCATCACGCCTTCCAAGGAAATCCCAGGGCTGATCTCCTTTAGAATGGACTGGTTGGATCTCCTTGCAGTCCAAGGGACTCTCAAGAGTCTTCTCCAACACCACAGTTCAAAAGCATCAATTCTTGGGCACTCAGCCTTCTTCACAGTCCCTCTCTCACATCCATACATGACCACAGGAAAGAACATAGCCTTGACTAGACAGACCTTAGTCGGCAAAGTAATGTCTCTGCTTTTGAATATACTATCTAGGTTGGTCATAACTTTCCTCCCAAGGAGTAAGCGTCTTTTAATTTCATGGCTGCAGTCACCATCTGCAGTGATTTTGGAGCCCCAAAAAATAAAGTCTGACACTGTTTCCACTGTTTCTCCACCTCTTTCACATGGAATGATGGGACCGGATGCCATGATCTTCGTTTTCTGAATGTTGAGGTTTAAGCCAACTTTTTCACTCTCCTCTTTTACTTTCATCTGAGGTAATTGGTATTTCTCCCAGCAATCTTGATTCCAGCTTGTGTTTCATCCAGTCGTGTGGGCAGGAATCCCTCAGAAGAAATGGAGTAGCCATCATGGTCAACAGAAGAGTCCGAAATGCAGTACCTGGAGGCAATCTCAAAAATGACAGAATGATCTCTGTTCGTTTCCAAGGCAAACCATTCAATACCACAGTAATCCAAGTCAATGCCCCAACCAGTAACGCTGAAGAAGCTGAAGTTGAACGGTTTTATGAAGACCTACAAGACCTTTTAGAACTAACACCCAAAAAAGATGTCCTTTTCATTATAGGGGACTGGAATGCAAAAGTAGGAAGTCAAGAAACACCTGGAGTAACAGGCAAATTTGGCCTTGGAATA
>SJYQ01094363.1:161007-181916 GCA_006410935.1 Redunca redunca
GTTCAACTTCAGTTTCCTCAGTGTTACTGGTTCGGGCATAAACTTGAATAACTGTGATATTGAATGGTTTGCCTTGGAGACGAACAGAGATCATTCTGTCATTTTTGAGATTGCATCCAAGTACTGCATTTCAAACTCTTCTGTTGACCATGATGGCTACTCCATTTCTTCTGAGGGATTCCTGCCCACAATATTAGATATAATGGTCATCTGAGTTAAATTCACCCATTCCAGTCCATTTTAGTTGGCTGATTCCTAGAATGTCGAAAATCACAATAGGAAAGGCAAATATATAAAAATATATAAAAAGGATTGAAGATCATTTACATAAACTGGTATATGGATTAGAAACAATTAAATTTTTGTAAAAGGAACTATAACTGTTATGAATAGCAAAAGGATAAACATAAGCATGTAATCTAGGACATCAAAATCAGAGAATATGAGGGAGGGGAATAAAAATATTAGGCATTTTAGAGTAGCTTGAACTTATATGACTGTCCATCTAGAGCAAGTAGACATAGTTTTGGGTTAACATACTTGAAAACCAGGGATACCAAAAGTCAAAAATATACAGTAAAAATTGACAAAAAGAAACTCAAGCATAATACAAAGGGAAACCATCAAACTCCAAGAGGGAAAAAAAAAAAAAAAGAACAGAAAGGAATAAAAAGAACTACAAAATCTACGAAAAAACAAGGATTAAAATGGCAATAAATACATGCTTATCAATGCTTATATTCAATGTTAATGGACTAAATGCTATGATCAAAGTACAGAGTGGTTTACGGATAAAAAGAAACCTCCAGTATGCGGCCTATAGAAGACTCACTTTAGGGCAAAAGACACACATATATTGAAAGTGAGGGGATGAAAAAGTTATTTTATGCAAATAGAAACACAAAGAATGCAGGGGGTAGCAGCACTTACCTGAAACAAAATAGATTCTACAGAAGTCCATAAAGAAGGGCACTATATAGTGACAAAGGGATCAATACAAGAAGAGGATATTACCCTTGTTAATATATACACTCAGTACAGGAGCACTTTCTACTACCTTAGGGTTTTTCCTTCTTTTTCTAGTTGCTCGTAGGTGGAAAGTTAGGTTGTTTATTCAATGTCTTTCTTGTTTCTCAAGGTAGGCTTGTATTGCAATAAGCTTCCTTCTCAGCACTGCTTTTAGTGCGTCCCATAGGTTTTGAGTTGTCATGTTTCATTGTCACTTGTTTCTAGGTTTATTTTGACTTTCTTTTTTATTTCTTCAGTGACCTGTTGGTTATTCAGAAACATGTAAAAAACACAAACACAGTAGCCTCCACATTTTTCTGTTTTTTATAGTTCTTTTTCCTGTAGTTGATGTAAAATCTTATAGTGTTGTTGTCAGAAAAGATGCTTGAAATAATTTCAATTTTTTAAAAATTTGCCAAGGCTTAATTTGTGACCCAAGAGGTGATCTATCCTGGAGAATGTCCCATGTGCACCTGAGGAAAAAGTGAAATCTACTGTCTTTGGATGAAATGCCCTGTCAGTATCAATTAAGTCCAACTGGTCCAGTCTATCATTTAAAGCTTGTGTTTCCTTATAATTTTCTGCACGGATTATCTGTCCATTGGTGTGAGTGGGGTATTAAAATCTCCCACTATTATTGTGTTACTGTTGATTTCCTCTTTAATAGTTGTAGGGCTTTCCTGATGGCTCAGATGATAGAGATTCTGCCTACACTGCAGGAGACCTGGGTTCAATTCCTGGGTTGGGAGATCCCTGGAGGAGGGAATGGCTATCCCCCACTCCAGTATTCTTGCCTAGAGAATTCCATGGACAGAAGAGCCTAGTGGACTACAGTCCATGGGGTCACAGAGTTGGACATGACTGAGTGACCTTCACACACAGCATTTGCCTTATGTATGGAGATGCTCCAATGCTGGGTGCCTATATATTTATAATTGTCATAACTTCTTCAATTGACCCCTTGGTCATCATGTAGTGTCCTTCTTTGTCTCTTGTAATGGTCTGTTAGTCTATTTTAACTGATATGAGTATTGCTACACCTGCTTTCTTTTGATTTCTATTTGCATGGAATGCCATTTTCCAGCCCCTCACTTTCAGTCTGTATGTGCCCCTAGGTCTGAGGTGGGTCTCTTGTAGACAGAATATATAGAAGTCCTGCTTTGGCTGATCATTCAGCCAATCCATGTCTTTTGGTTGGAGCATTTAGCCCATTTACATTTAAGGTAATTATTGATATATATGACACAGACATTTCTCCAAAGAAAACTTGCAGATGGCTAATAAATACATGAAAAGATACTCAACATCATTCATTATTAGAGAAATACAAATCAAAACTACAGTGCGATATCACCTCACATTGGTCAGAATGACCATAAAAATATCTACAAAAAATAAATACTGGAGAAGGTGTGGAACAAAGGGAATCCTCTTGCACTGTTGGTGGGAACGTAAATTGAAATAGCCACTATGGAGAACAGTATGGAGATTCTTTAAAAAACTAGGATTAAAACTACCATATGACCCAATGATCCTGTTACTGGGCACAGACCCTGAAGAAACAATTACTGAAAAAGACATATGCCCCAATGTTCACTGCATCACTATTTTCAGTAACTAGGACATGGAAGCAATCTAGATGTCCATCAACAGATGAATGGATAAGCAAGTTGTGGTACATATACACAATGGAATATTACTCATCTATAAAAAAGGCCAAAATATTAACCTTTACAGTAACATGAATGGATTATCATATTAAGTGAAATAAGTCAGAAAAAGAGAAATATCATATGATATTGTTTACATCTCCTGTCTGGATCACAGCCTTGTTGTGGCAAAGGGGCTGCATAACTCAGTGAAGCTATGAGCTATGCCATGCAGGGCCACCCAAGATGGATGGGTCCTAGTGAAGAGTTCTGACAAAACGTGGTCCATTGGAGGAGGGAGTGGCAAATTGCTCCAGTATTCTTGCTGCAAGAAGCCCATGAATAGTATGATAGGGCAAAAAGATATGATCCTGGAAGGGGAAACCCCCAGGTTGGAAGGTCTCCAATATGCTACTGGCAGAGTGGAGGGCAATTATGAATAGCTCCAGAAAGAATGATGTGGCTGGGCCAAACAGAAATTATGCTCAGTTGTGGATGTGGCTGGTGGTGAAAGTAAAATCCGATGCTGTAAGAACAATATTGCATAGAAACCTAGAATGTTAGGTCCATGAATCAAGGCAAACTGGAAAGACAAGCAGGAGGTGACAAGAGTGAACATCAATATCACAGGAATCAGTGAACTAAAGTGGATGGGAATGGGCGAATTTAAATCAGATGACCATTATATCTACTATGGTGGGCAAGAAGCCCTTAGAAGAAATGGAGTAGCCCTCATAGTCAAAAAATGCAGTACTTGGGTGCAAATCTCAAAAATGACAAAATGGTCTTTGTTCATTTCCAAGGCAAGCCACTCAACATCAGGATAATCTAAGTTTATGCCCCAAATACTGATGCCAAAGAAGGTGAAGTTGAATGGTTCCATGAAGACCTACAACACATTCTAGAAATAACACCAAAAAAAGATGTCCTTTTCATCATAGGGGATTAGAATGCAAAATAGGTAGTCAAGAGATACCTGGAGTAGGAAGCAAGTTTGGCCTTGGAGTACAAAATTAAGCAGGGCAAAGGCTAGCAGAGTTTGGTCAAGAGAATACAATGGTCATAGCAAACACTTTTTTTTTTTTTTTTTTTTTAACAACACGAGACAATGCTACAAACGGACATCACCAAATGATCAATACTGAAATCAGATTGATTATATTACTTGCAGCTGAAAATGAAGAAGGTCTATACAGGCAGCAAAAACAAGACCTGAAGTTGACTGTGGCTCAGATCATGAGCTCCTTATTGCAAAATTCAGGCTTAAATTGAAGAAAGTAGAGAAAACCATGAGGGCAGTTCAGGGATGACCTAAACCAAATCCTTTATGATTATACAGTGGAAGTGAATAGATTCAAAGGATTAGATCTGGTAGACAGAATGCATGAAGAACTATGGACAGAGGTTCATACTTTCGTACAGGAGGCAGTGACCAAAATCATCCCAAGAAACAGAAATGCAAGAAGTTAAAGTGATTATCTGAGGAGGCTTTATAAATATATGAGGAAAGAAGAGAAGCAAAAAGCAAGGGAGAAAGGGAAAGATATACCCAACTGAATGCAGAGTTTCAGAGAACAGCAAGGAGAGATAAGGCCTTATTAAATGAACAGTGCAAAAAAGTAGAGGAACACAATAGAATGGGAAAGAATAGAAATCTCTTCAACAAAATTGGAGATATCAAGGGAACATTTCATGCAAGAATGGGCATGATAAAGGATAGAAACTGAAAGGAACTAACAGAGGCAGAGGAGATTAAGAAGAGGTAGAAAGAATACACAGAATTATACCAAAAAAAAAAAAAAGTGTCTTAATGACCTGGATAACCATAACGGTGTGGTCACTTGCCTAGAGGCAGACTTCCTGGAGTGTGAAGTTAAGTGGGCCTTAGGAAGCACTACTGCAGACAAAGCTAGTGAAGGTGATGGAATTCTAGCTGAGCTATTTCAAACTGTAAAAGATGCTGCTGTTAAAGTGCTACATTCAATATGTCAGCAAATTTGGAAAACTCAGCAGTGGCCACAGGACTGGAAAAGGTCAGTTTTCATTCCAATCCCAAAAGGCAGTGCCAAAGAATGTACAAACCACTATATAATTGTGCTCATTTTGCATGCCAGTAAGGTTACGTTCAAAATCCTTCAAACTATGCTTCAGCAGTACATGAACTGAGAAATTCCAGAGGTACAAGCTGAATTTAGAAAAGGCAGAGGAACCAGAGATAAAATTAGCAACAATTGTTGTATCATAGGGAAAGCAAGGTAATTCCAGCAAAACATCTACTTCTGCTTCATTGACTTCATGAAAGCCTTTGACTGTGTGGATCACAACAAATTGAGGAAAGTTCTTAAAGAGACAGGAGTACCAGAGCACCTTACCTGCCTCCTGAGAAACCTGTATGCAGGTCAAGGAGCAACAGTTCGAAACTTACATGGAACAATGGACTGATTGAAAATTGGGAAAGGAATATGACAAGGTTATATATTATTACCCTGCTTATTTAACTTATATACAGAGTACATTATGTGAAATGCTAGGCTGGATGAATCACAAGCTGGAATCAAGATTGCCAGGAGAAATATCAACAACCTTAGGTATGCAGATGATAGCACCCTAAAGGCAGAAAGAAAAGAGTAACCAAAGAGCTTCTTGATGAGGGTGAAAGAGGAAAGTTAAAAAAAATGTCTTAAAAGTCAACACTCAAAAAACTAAGATCATGGCATCCAGTCTCATCACTTCATGGCAAATAGAAGGGGGGGAAAGTGGAATCAGTGACAGATTTTATTTTCTTGGCCTCCAAAATCACTATGGACAGTGACTGCAGACATGAAATTATAAGATGCTTGCTCCTTGAAAGGAAAGCTATGACAAATCTAGGCAGTGTATTCAGAAGCAGAGACATCACTTTGCCAACAAAGTTCTGTAAAGTTAAAGCTATGGTTTTTCCACTAGTGTTGTATGCATGTAATAGTTGGACCAGAAAGAAGGCTGAATACCAAAGGATTGATACTTTTGAATTGTGGTACTGGAGAAAACTCTTGAGAGTCTTTTGAACTGCAAGGAGATCAAACCAGTCCATCCAAAATGAAATCAACCCTGAATATTCATCGAAAGGACTGATGCTCCAATACTTTGGCCACCTAATACGAAGAGTTGACTCATTGGAAAAGACCCTGATGCTGGGGATGATTAAAGGCAAAAGGAGAAGAGGATGGCAGAAGACAAGATGGTTAGATTTCATCACTGACTCAAAGGACATGAATCTCAGCAAATTCTGGGAGATAGTGAAGGACAGGGAAAGACGGCAATCCTTTAGGGTAACAAAGAGTCAGACACGACTTACTGACTGAACAACAGACATTGCTTATATGTGAACCTAAAAATGATCCAAATGAACCTGTTTACAAAACAAAAACAGACCCATAGTCTTTGACAGCAAACTTATGGTTACCAAAGGGGAAAGGTAGGCGGAGAGATTCACACACTACTGTTTACAAGACAGGTAACCAACAAGGACCTAAAGTATAGCACAGGGAATTCTACTCAGTATTCTCTATTAAGATATATGGGGAAAGAATCTGAAAAATAATGGATATAATTGAATCTCTTTGCTGAATACCTGGAAGTAATTCAACATGTAAATTAACTACGCTCTAAGATAAAATAAAAATTTAATTTAAAAAGGAAGAAATAGTTTGAACAGCCCATTCAAGTAGAAGTGAAATAGAACCTGTAACTTAAAACTCCCTGGAAATAAAAGTCCGGAACTCAATGGCTTCACTGGGGAGTTCCACAAAACATAGAAAAGAACTTACACTGATCCTTCTCAAACTCTTCCAGAAGAATGGAGGAGAGGAGCACACCTCCAATGTCATTCTATGAAACCACTCTGATACCAAAACCAGATAAAGATATCACCACAAAAGAAAATTACAGGCCAGTATCTTTGAAGAGTATAGAGGCAAAAATTCTCAACAAAGTCTTAGCCAATCAAATCCAACAATACATAAAAAGGATCATACACCATGATCACACCAGATTCATTTCAGGGTTGCAAGGATGTTTCAACATATCTAAAGTGGTACACCATATTCACAAAAGCAAATATAAAAATCACATAATCATAATTATCTCAACAGATGCAGAAAAAGTATTTGACAAAATTAGATATCCACTCTTGATTGGAAAAAAAAAAAAAACTCTCACCAAAGTCAGTATAGAAAGAATATATCTCAACACAATAAAAGCCATTTATGACAAACTCACACCCAATATAATACTCAATGGTGAATAGCTAAAAACCTTCCCACTAAAATCTGAAACAAGACAAGGATGCCCACTCTCACCACCTCTATTTAACACAGTATTAGAAATCACAGCAACTACACAGGAAATAAAAGTATCAAAATTGGAAATTAAGAGGTAAAATTATCATTTTGGGCAGATGACATGATACTCTATGTAGAAAACCCTAAAGACTCCACACAAAAACTATTCAAATAAATGAATTAGCAAAGTAGCAGGATACAAGGTTAATGTACAGAAATGTTGAATTGTTTATACAATGAAATATCAGAAAGAAAAAAATTTTAATCCCATTTAAAATTTCATCAAAAAAACAAAATAGGAATAAATTTAAACAAAGTGATGAAAGATCTATATGCTGAAAAGTATAAAACATTTTGAGAGAAACTGAAGATGATTTAAAGAGATGGAAAGATATTTCATGTTCTTGGATTGGAGGAATTAATATTGTTAAAATATCTATAATACCCAAAGCTAACTACAGATTTAGTTCAACCCCTGTCAAAATACCCACAATGTTTTCCCACAGAAATAGAACAAATAATCCTAAAATTTATATGGAACCACAAACGACCCCAAATTGCCAAATCAATCCTAAGGAAAAAGAACAAAGCTGGAGGCATAATCCTTCCAGACTTCAGACAATACAACAAACCTATAGTAATAAAATCAGTGTGGTATTAGGATAAGAACCCACACATATAGATCAATGGGACAAAATAGAGAGCCCAGAAATAAACCCACACACCTATGACCAATTAATCTTTGACTTAGAAGGCAAGAATATGCAATGGAGGAAAGACAGTTTCCTCAACAAGTGGTATTAGGAAAGCTGGATAACTACATGTAAATCAATGAAAGTAAAATATTGCCTCACATGACAGAAAAATTGACTCACAATTATTCAAAGACAAATATTAGACATAAAACTCCTAAAGAGAACACAAGCAAAACATTCTCAGATATAACTTGCAACAATATTTTCTTAGGAAAGTCTCCCAAGGCAAAAGAAGTAAAAGCAAAAATAAACAATGGGACCTAATCAAACTTAAAAGCTTTTACCCAGCAAAGGAAACCATTAACAAATGAAAAGCCAACCTACAGAATGGGACAGAATATTTGCTAGTGATGTGACTGAGAAGGTTTTAATATTCAAAATATATGAAAGCTCATACAAATCAACAAAACCCTCCAATAAAAAACTAGGAAGAAGACTTAAATATACATTTCTTCTCAAAAAAGACATACAGATGGCCAACAGGCACAAGAAAAGATGCTCAACATCCTTCACTAATTATTAGAGGAATTCAAATCAAAACCACAATGAGGATTACATTGCACTGGTTAGAATGGCTATCATCAAAATGCCTACCAAAAATAAATGCTGGAGAAGGTGTGAAGAAATGGAAATCTTCCTAAAATTTTGTTAGAAGTGTAAATTGGTGCAACCACTGTGGAAAACAGTATGGAGTTTCCTCTAAAAAAAAAATACAACTAAAAGTATAGCTACCATGTGATCTGATTCCTGGACATTTATCTAGAAAACATAAAAACTTTAATTCAAAAAGATATATTCACCCCAAATTCTACTGCAGGACTATTTACATTAGCCAATATTTTAAAATAATCCAAGTACCCATCAGCATATGACTGGTTTAAGACATGGTGTGTATGTATGGGTATATATACACATACACACATATGTATATATATTTATGGAATATTATTCAACCATAAAAAGAATGGAATATTGCCATTTGTAGCAGTGTGGATAGACCTAGAGAATATCATACTAAATGAAGTAAGTCAGGCAGAGAAAGACAAATATTATATGCTATCATTTATATATAAAATCTAGAAAATAACACAGTGAATATATATACAAAACAGAAATAGATTCACAGATATAGGGAAAAATATTTACAGTTACCAAAGGGGAAATGGGAGCAGGGGAGGGATAAAATAGGAGTATGGCATTAACAAACTATTATATACAAAATATTTAAGCAACAAAGATTTACTGTATAAGACAGTAATACACAGCTGTTTTATAATACTCTAAAATGGAAAGTAATCTGAAATACACACATATAAAACTTAACAAAATAATCCAGGACCAGATGACTTTGCTATTGCATTCTACCAAATATTCAAATATGAATTAATATCAATCTTCCTCAAATGCTTCAAAAAAGTAGAAAAGGAAAAATTACTTCCAGACTCATTAAGGTCAGTATTATCTTGATCTCAAACCCTGATAAGGAACAAAATTGGAAAAAAAAAATTTTTTTTTAAGTGAAGAAAACTTAAAGGACCTTTTGGAAAACATCAAGTATAACATTCACATTATAGAGGTTTCAGAAGGTAGGGAGAGAAAGAATGCACTGGAAAAAATATTTAAAGAAATAGTGACTGAAAACATCCCTAATCTGGGGTAGGAAGCAAACATGCACGTCCAGGAAGCCCAGAAAGTTCCAAAGAAGACAATTCCAAAGTGAAAAACACTAAGACACATGACAACTAAAATGGTAAAAGTTAAGGATAAACACAGAATTTTAAAAGCAGCAAGAGGAAAACAACTTGGTACTTATAAGAGAACCCCATAAGGCTATCAGGACACACTTGTTGGAGTGGCTATTACTGAGAAGACAAGATATAACAAATGTTGGAGAGGGTATGGAGAACATGGAACCCTTGTACACTGTTAGGGGAATGTAAATTGGTGTAACCATTGAAAAATAATAGAGATTTCTCAAAAAATTAACAGTAGGACTACCATATGACCCACTTGTTCTACTTCTGGGTGTTTATCCACAAACCACTAAAATACTAATTCAAAAAGATATATGAACCTCTATGTTCATTGTAGTGTTATTTACAATAGCCAAGATATAGAAACAACCAGCAATCATGTATGGATGTGAGAGTTGGACTGTGAAGAAAGCTGAGCACCGAAGAATTGATGCTTTTGAACTGTGTTGTTGGAGAAGACTCCTGAGAGTCCCTTGGACTGCAAGGAGATCCAACCAGTCCATTCTGAAGGAGATCAGCCCTGGATGTTCTTTCGAAGTGAAAGTGAAGTCGCTCAGTAGTGTCTGACTCTTTGCGACCCCGTGGACTGTAGCCCACCAGGCTCTTCATCCATGGGATTCTCCAGGCAAGAATAGTGGAGTGGGTTGCCATTTCCTTCTCCAGGGGATCTTCCTGACCCAGGGATCTAACCCTGGTCCCGCACATTGCAGGTCGATGCTTTAACCTCTGAACCACCAGGGAAGCCCAGTTCTTTGGAAGGAATGATGCTAAAGCTGAAACTCCGGTACTTTGGCCACCTCCTGCGAAGAGTTAACTCATTGGAGAAGACTCCAATGCTGGGAGGGATTGGGGGCAGGAGGAAAACGGGACGACAGAGGATGAGATGGCTGGATGGCATCACCAACTCCATGGACATGAGTCTGAGTGAACTCCGGGAGTTGGTGATGGACAGGGAGGCCTGGCGTGCTGCGATTCATGGGGTCGCAAAGAGTCGGACGCGACTGAACTGAACTGAAGTGGATAAAGAAGATGTAATAGATATATTTAAATACTACTCAGCCAATAAAAAAGAGAGAAATTCTGCCATTTGCAACAACATGGATGGACTTTGGAGGTATTATGATAAGTGAAATAACTCAGATGGAGAAAGAGAAATACCACACGATTTCACTCATATGTGAAAGCTTAGAAAAAGAAAGCAACAAAGTCATAGATACAAAGATGAGATTAGTAATTGTAACCAGAGGGGAAGGTGGTTGAAGATGGGCAAAATGAGTGACCAGGATCAACTGTATAGTGATGGATGATAACTAGACTTAACGATGGTGATCATTTTATAGTGTATACAGATGTTCAATGATAGTGCTATACAGCTGAAACTTACATAGTAAAAAATATGGACAGACAGAAAACAAGGAAGCAGTGGTGTATCTATACTAGAATATTTTTAGCCATAAAAAAAGGAAATCCTGATATTTGTGACCAAACGGATGGACCTCAAGGGTATTTTGTTAATTGAAGGTAGTCAGACAGAGACAAATACTATATGATCTCACTTGTACGTTAAATGTAAAGTAGAACTTCTACTTATAAAATGAATATGTCATGGGGATATAAAACATGGTAACTATAGTTACTAATACTATACTGCATGTTTGAAAGTTGCTGAGACAGTAGATCTTGAAAGCCCTCATAACTAGAAAAATAATTTGTAACTGTATATGGTGATTGATATTAACTAGACTTATTTATCTATAACAAGATTATTAATACTAATAACAATTATAAATTATTGTTAATAATAATAGGAGAAGCATTATGGGTTCCTTCCCTGGAGGCATATTAATATTTGAGTTTTAGTTATTTCTACTGAAGAAGATAAAAGGAAAAGGAAACAGCTGTAACCATTGAATGACATGGGATTTAAAAACCCACTAATATCACAGGAGGGGCAACCTTGTCCAAGGTAAACAGCAGCAGCTGCGCTTTGCTGGAGCAGCCATGAAGAGATACCCCAGGTAAGAGAAACCCAAGTAAGATGGTAGGTGTTGCCAGAGGGCATTAGAGGACAAACACACTGAAACCATACTCACAGAAAACTAGCCAATCTGATCACATGGATCACAGCCTTGTCTAACTCAATGAAACTAAGCCACGCCCTGTGGGGCCACCCAAGACAGGCGGGTCATGGTGGAGAGGTCTGACAGAATGCAGTCCACTAGAGAAGGGAATGGCAAACCACTTCAGTATTCTTGCTTAGAGAACCCCATGAACAGTATGAAAAGGCAAAATGATAGGACACTGAAAGATGAACTCCCCAGGTTGGTAGGTGCCCAATATGCTACTGGAAATCAGTGGAGAAATAACTCCAGAAAGAATGAAGGGATGGAGCTGAAGCAAAAACAATACCCAGTCGTGGATGTGACTGGTGATAGAAGCAAGGTCCGATGCTGTAAAGAGCAATACTGCATAGGAACCTGGAATGTCAGGTCCATGAATCAAGTCAAATAGGAGATGGCAAGAGTGAATGTCGGCATTCTAGGAATCAGCGAACTAAAATGGACAGGAATGGGTGAATTTAACTCAGATGACCATTATATCTACTACTGTGGACAGGAATCCCTTAGAAGAAATGGAGTAGCCATCATGGTCAACAAAAGAGTGCAAAATACAGTACTTGGATGCAATCTCAAAAATGACAGAATGATCTCTGTTCGTTTCCAAGGCAAACCATTCAATATCACGGTAATCCAAGCCTATGCCCCAACCAGTAACACTGAAGAAGCTGAAGTTGAACGGTTCTCTGAAGACCTACAAGACCTTTTAGAACTAACACCCAAAAAAGATGTCCTTTTCATTATAGGGGACTGGAATGCAAACATAGGAAGTCAAGAAACACCTGGAGTAACAGGCAAATTTGGCCTTGGAATGCGGAATGAAGCAGGGAAAAGACTAATAGAGTTTTGCCAAAAGAACACACTGGTCATAGCAAACACCCTCTTCCAACAACACAAGAGAAGACTCTACACATGGACATCACCAGATGGTCAACACTGAAATCAGATTGATTATATTCTTTGCAGCCAAAGATGGAGAAGCGCTATACAGTTAGCAAAAACAAGACTAGGAGCTGACTGTGGCTCAGATCATGAACTCCTTATTGCCAAATTCAGACATAAATTGAAGAAAGTAGGGAAAACCACTAGACCATTCAGGTATGACCTAAATCAAATCTCTTATGATTATACAGTGGAAATGAGAAATAGGTTTAAGAGACTAGATCTGATAGACAGAGTGCCTGATGAACTATGGACAGAGGTTCGGGACATTGTACAGGAGACAGGGATCAAGACCATCCCCATGGAAAAGAAATGCAAAAAAGCAAAATGGCTGTCTGAGGAGGCATTACAAATAGCTGTGAAAAGAAGAGAAGGGGAAAGCAAAGGAGAAAAGGAAAGATATAATCATCTGAATGCTGAGTCCCAAAGAATAGCAAGAAGAGATAAGAAAGCCTTCTTCAGTGATCAATGCAAAGAAATAGAGGAAAACATCAGAATGGGAAAGACTAGAGATCTCTTCAAGAATATTAGAGATACTAAGGGAACATTTCATGCGAAGATGGTCTCAATAAAGGACAGAAGTGGTCTGGACCTAACAGAAGCAGAAGATATTAAGAAGAGGTGGCAAGAATACATGGAAGAACTGTACAAAAAAGATCTTCACGACCCAGATAATCATGATGATGTGATCACTAATCTAGGGCCAGACATCTTGGAAAGTGAAGTCAAGTGGGCCTTAGAAAGCATCACTACGAACAAAGCTAGTGGAGGTTTTGGAATCCCAGTTGAGCTATTTCAAATCCTGAAAGATGATACCATGAAAGTGTTGCACTCTATATGCCAGCAAATCTGGAAAACTTAGCCGTGGCCACAGGACTGGAAAAGGTCAGTTTTCATTCCAATCCCAAAGAAAGGCAATGCCAAACAATGCTCAAACTACTGCACAATTGCACTCATTTCACACACTAGTAAAGTAATGCTCAAAATTCTCCAAGCCAGGCTTCAGAAGTATATGAAACATGAACTTCCAGATGTTCAAGCTGGTTTTAGAAAAGGCAGAGGAACCAGAGATCAAATTGCCAACATTATCTGGATCATTGAAAAAGCAAGAGAGTTCCAGAAAAAATATCTATTTCTGCTTTATTGACTGTGCCAAAGCCTTTGACTGTGTGGATCACAATAAACTGTGGAAAATTCTGAAAGAGATGGGAATACCAGACCTCCTGACCTGCCTCTTGAGAAACCTATATGCAGGTCAGGAAGTAACAGTTAGAATTGGACATGGAACAAAGACTGGTTCCAAAGAGGAAAAGGAGTACGTCAAGGCTGGATATTGTCACCCTGCTTATTTAACTTCTATGCAGAGTACATCATGAGAAACGCTGGGCTGGAAGAAGCACAAGTTGGAATCAAGATTGCCGGGAGAAATATCAATAACCTCAGATATGCAGATGACACCACCGTTAAGGCAGAAAGTGAAGAGGAACTAAAAAGCCTCTTGATGAAAGTGAAAGTGGAGAGTGAAAATGTTGGCTTAAAGCTCAACATTCAGAAAACGAACATCTGGTCCCATCACGTCATGGGATATAGATGTGCAAACAGTGGAAACAGTGTCAGACTTTATTTTGGGGGGGCTCCAAAATCACTGCAGATGGTGATTACAGCCATGAAATTAAAAGATGCTTACTCCTTGGAAGGAAAGTTATGACCAACCTAGATAGCATATTCAAAAGCAGAGAGATTACTTTGCCAACAAATGTCTGTCTAGTCAAGGCTATGGTTTTTCCAGTAGTCATGTATGGATGTGAGAGTTAGACTGTGAAGAAACCTGAGCACTGAAGAATTGATGCTTTTGAACTGTCGTGTTGGAGAAGATTCTTGAGAGTCCCTTGGACTGCAAGGAGATCCAACCAGTCTATCCTAAAGGAAAACATCCTGGGTTTTCATTGGAAGGACTGATGCTGAAGCTGAAACTCCATACTTTGGCCACCTGTGTGAAGAGATGACTTATTGGAAAAGACCCCGATGCTGGGAGGGATTGGGGGCAGGAGGAGAAGGGGATGACAGAGGATGAGATGGCTGGATGGCATCACCAACTCGATGGACATGAGTTTGGGTAAACTCCGGGAATTGGTGATGGACAGGGAGGCCTGGCGTGCTGTGATTCATGGTGTCACACAGAGTCAGACACGACTGAATGACTGAACTGAATATCTCAGAAAGGCAATGGTGCTGGGCATTCCTTGTTTCAGAGCCATGCCCTGTGTCTGGAATAAAGCAAAAGTTAAAAACATACTCACTGACTGGAGAAATGAATACTTTCGTAGTACCAATGAGATTTTTTTCTTCTTTTTTATCATGCCATGCAGCATCTTAGTTCCCGGACCAGGGACCTAACCCACACACCCTGCTTTGAATGTATGAGTCTTGGACCAGACTGTAAAGAATCTGCCTGTAGTGCAGGAGACGCAATTTCAATCCCTGGATTGGGACGATGCCCTAGAGAAGGAAACGGCTCCCCACTCCAGAATTCTTGCCTGGAGAATCCCATGGACACAGGAGCCTAGCAGGCTACAGTCCATGGGGCTACAAAGACTAGGACAGGATTGAGCAACTAACACTTCCACTTTTACATCCTTTGTCCTGACACAGGCCTGTGATTTCAGAGGGTGGCAGTAACCTACCTTCCACAGACTCCTTCAGTTCAGTTCAGTTGCTCAGTCGTGTCCAACTCTGTGTGACCCCATGCATCGCAGCACGCTAGACCTCCCTGTCCATCACCGACTCCCGGAGTTCACTCAGACTCACGGCCATCTAGTCAGTGATGCCATCCAGCCATCTCATCCTCTGTCGTCCCCTCTTCCTCCTGCCCCCAATTCCCTCCCAGCATCAGAGTCTTTTCCAATGACTCAACTCTTCACATAAGGTGTCCAAAGTACTGGAGTTTCAGCCTTAGCATCATTCCTTCCAAAGAACACCCAGGGCTGATCTCCTTAGTCTTGAACAAAGACTGGACTCTGATAGCATAATTTATCAAAATTAATAGGAAAAATGGTATTGCCTCTATAATATGCTCCATAAGAAATCTCAATGGCTTATTTAACATTATTAGCAAAATTATCATTTATGTGTGACAAGTATGTTCAGGTAAAGAGATCAGCCCACAGGCCATGTTCAGGTCAAAGACTGCCAGGCAGCCCTCATAACTCATCATTAAACTTGAATTCTACTTGGATAATTGATGATATGCATTTATTTTCTGGTGACCATGCAAAACATGTTTCACATCTTTACTTTGTAGTGTTCCATCAAATTTATCTTTAAACAATGGAATCTGGAGCGACAAATAGTCAATTCTGATGAGTCATTTCACCGTCCCCTTGATTATTCTTATTCCTTTGCCTAGGTCCCCAACTGTTCTTTTTAAAGGAGATTGACTAGAAGGCAAATTCATTTGCCCTTGCTGTCTTCCTCCTTGCTGCTATCTAGAATGTGGATGTAATAGCAGAGGTGATAATGTCCATCCATCACAAGGTAGCTTTGAGGTTGGAAACCATATGCTGAAAATGGCGAAGCAGAAACAGAGAGTCAGTTCTCTGCCAACTAGTCCTCAGTTCAGTCGCTCAGTCATGTCTAGCTCTTTGCAACCCCATGGACTGCAGCATACCAGGCCAGCCTGTCCATCACCAACTCCCAGAGCTTACTCAAACTCATGTCCACTGAGTCGGTGATGCCATCCAACCATCTCATCCTCTGTCGTCCCCTTCTCCTCCTGCCTTCAGTCTTTCCCAGCATCAGGGTCTTTTCAAATACCCGCCCTAGAAGTTGGCTTAACTGCAGAACTCTTTGAGAGAAAAACACACAATTATTTTGTTTTAGTTGCTGTGATTTGTGTCTTATGTTATAGGCAGCAGAAACTAATCACAAGTGGTAAGGAGGAAAAACAAAGCTAGAAGTAAAAAGATGCACTGACAGGTTTCTGCATAAAGAGAGCTGGTAGATTACACTTGGTAAAAAAAAAGGAGATGGAAGCCAGTGGACGGATTTGGGAAATATTACTGAGGTATGATGAATAAGATTGGTGATTGATTGAAGACAGGTGAGAAGAGGGAATTTAGGTCACAATTTTCTGACTTTAGACAACGGGTATGACAGATTATTATCGTTTTACCACAGACTTTCAAAATGTTTGACACTGAAACTTAGACATTCAAAAAACTCAGAATCTGTCAGATCTTTGCTGAACTTTCAACAATGCCCTCCCCCAACAAAACATATAATAACTTCCATAAGGTTCTAAGCAAACTTTGGAATCAATCTTATCAAACTTCATCCTTAAAACCTTTGGATGTATTTTCTTCCAGTTTTAATTGAGGTATAATTGACATAAAGCACTGTATAAATTTAAGGTGTATAGCATGATTTGATTTACATCATAAATGATTACCACAATACGCTTAGTGAAGATCTCATATAGATACAAAATAAAACTGTTTCCTTGTGAAAGAACTCTAAGGATTTACTCTTTATATGACATACCGCAGTGCTAATTAATTAATATTGTAACACTACATCCCTAGTACTCATTTATCTTATAACAGAAAGTTTATAACTTCTGACTTCCTTCATCCAGTTTCTCCTCTACTTCCCACCTTTAAATCTTCCCACCCACAAATCTTATCCTTTTCTATGAATTTGTTTGTTCATCATTGAAGTATAACTGACCTACAATACTATTTAGTTCCTGGTGCATAATAATATAGTAATTCAATGTTTCTACACATTCCAAAATGATCACAATAAGTCTAGTTTTCATCCATCACAAAGATATTACAAAATTATTTAATATATTCCCTTCACTGTATGTTTCACACCCACTACTTATTTTGTAACTGGAAATTTGTACTTGCGAATCTCCTTCACCAATTTTTCTCATTGTCCAACCTTCTTCCCCTCTGGCAACCAGCTTTTTGTTCTGTTTTTGTTTTGTTGTGTTTGTCCATTTTTTAAAGATTCTACACATAAATGAAATCATACAGTTGTTTGTCTTTGTCTGTCTTATTTCACTTAGCATTACATACTCTAGGTCCATCCATGTTTTACAAATGACAAGGTCTTATTTGTTTCTATGGCAATGTATCCACGCATGCTTGCTAAGTCACTTCAGTCATGTCTGACTCTGTGTGACCATATAGACAGCAGCCCACCAGGCTCCCCTGTCCCTGGGATTGTCCAGGCAAGAATACTGGAGTGAGTTACCATCTCCTTCTCCAGAATGAATCCATACACAATATGTATACATATCACATCTTTTCGTTCCTCTGTTACCTAATCTACTGTTGATTCCTCCCAGTGCATTTTCATTCCAGTTACTATATTCTGTAGTTCTGTTAGTTTCTTCTTTATGTATTCTATCTCTTTGCTAAACTTGTCACTGTGTTCATTCATTCTGAGCCCAAGTTCTTTCAGCATCTCTATGATGATGGCTCTAAACTCTTCATCAGGTAGATGGCCTATCTCCATCTCACTTAGGAGTTGTTCTGGGGTTCTTCTGTTGCCTCATTTGGCCTAATTCTCTATTTCTTTTTCCTATTTACTAGGTAGATCGGGTTTGTTTCCCAATCTTGGAGAAGTGACCTTATATACAAGATATCCTATAGGACACAGGGGCCGTCTCTCCTCTGGTTACCAGAGCTATATTCTTTAGGGGTGCCCTTTATAGGGGCCATGTGGCTCCTGTTGTGATGGGGCCAAGTATCTTAGGGATGCTGACAGGCATGGCTGGCCCCTTGTGCATTTAGTTGCCAGACCCTGACTAGCAAGGAGGCTGCCAGTCACTGGTGGGCTGGGTCAGATCCCAGTGTGGCTGGATGCAGAACTCAGGATGCCTCAGTCCTGGTGCCCGCCTGCTGGTGGGAAGAGCCAGGTCACAGGTTCACTGGTCGCAGGGCTGTAGGATTCTGGTCCTGGTGCCCGCCTGCTGCTGAGCAGGGCTATGGCAGTCTGGAATTTCTGTTACCTGCTGGTGGGCATGGCCTGGGACTATTATTGGTCCACTTGTGGGTAGGGCAGCTAGTGAAGGGGCCCAATTCAATTAATTCTTGGTCCCTTTGAAAGCAAAACCTAAATTAGAAAGAGAAATAGAGACTTTCATAGTATAATTCTTCCCATCTTTTTAAAGAGGAAGTTATCTATCCTTAAGACACCTTCATGCACATGAATGTATAAATTGTTATCGCATTTACAGTCCTCAGGTATGCATGTAAATTTGGAGAAAGGCAGACAGTTGCTATGGTTTTTATATGTTGCCTCTATTTCTGGAACTGTTCCCAACTTGGCATGGATAAATTTTGCACATCTTTTGAGGCTCAACTCAAATGTTATTTCTTTCATGAAGCCTGTTTTTATCACTAAAGCTGGAAGCAGTTCTGCCTTCTCTAAGCTTACATGCTTTTGGGGATTTACTGGATACCTTTACTCAATTGTCAATTTAACTGGGCCAATTAAATCAGTTAGGAACGCTATGCACATTATAGCCATAAAAACAATTATGTCACTTTGTGAAGAATTCACTATGACCTGGGGTTTTTCTTTTCTTCCATTTTTGCAACACAGAAAATTTGCTTTTGGTATTGCGGCCAACTCTTCATTTTTTATTACATATAGAGGCACTAAATACATTGAAACTTACTTGTGACAAACTTTGTTTTCCACATCATGCCTAAGCTATCATTCCTATTCTAGTCATTTTATCTTATAGACTTACAGAAAATTAACAGACGACATTGAAGAACAAAGGCATTTAGTCATTTCATTGCCTGAACTTGAAAACTAAAATGACAGGAGGTTTGGAGAGACAATTTTACTTGAGGAGCCACTTTGAAAATCTGAAAAATGAGAGGAATTACTATTGTTAGCACTGCACACGTTACTAAAAAGTCATTTTGCACTTTAACAAGTATCTGTTGAACATCCTCTATGTTACATGCATGTGCAGAGCTGTGGCAGTAGTATGCTGGAACCAGCCCTGTCAACTGGTAAAAGCTGATACTTAAAATTTCTGGAATTTTTTGATCACGTTGTTAGACCACTGGTAGTTTGAAATTGGCTGTGGTCAGAGTATTTACCCTGCAACCTACAAATCAGGGCATTTTACATTCAGGGAGCCTGTTTTAACAGCACACCACTGGAAACACAATCATGAGTGAAATGCATTCCAAGTCCCCAGGAACTTAATTCCTTGTTGGGGGATTAGACAAGTACAACAATGCTGAAAACAAAAGGCACCATTATCTGGGCTAACATTCATATGTTAAATTACAATGCAAAAATCTTAGTGTAAGGCAGCACTGCATTAAAAGAGATAGTTACAAAAAAAACTTCTAATTGTGTGTCCTATAAGAACACAATTCTTTGTGATGAAAGGACATCTTTTTTGGTGTTAGTTCTAAAAAGTATTGTAGGCCTTCATAGAACCAGTCAATTTCAGTTTTTTTGACTTCAGTGGTTGGGGCATAGACTTGGATTACTATGATGTTGAATGGTTTGCCTTGGAAATGAACTGAAATCATTCTGTCATTTTTGTTGTGTTTTTAATATTTTTATTTTTTTTACTTTACAATACTGTATTGGTTTTGCCATACATTGACATGAATCCACCACAGGTGTACATGAGTTCCCAACCCTGAACCCCCCTCCCACCACCCTCCCTATATCATCTCTCTGGGTCATCCCAGCACACCAGCCCCAAGCATCCTGTATCCTGTATCGAACCTAGACTAGCGATTCATTTCTTACATGATAGTATACATGTTTCAATGCCATTCTCCCAAATCATCCCACCCTCTCCCTCTCCCACAGAGTCCAAAATCTGTTCTTTACATCTGTGTCTCTTTTGCTGTCTCGCATATAGGGTTATCATTACCATCTTTCTAAATTCCATATATATGTGTTAGTATACTGTATTGGTGTTTTTCTTTCTGGCTTATTGCACTTTGTATAATCGGCTCCAGTTTCATCCACCTCATTAGAACTGATTCACATGTATTCTTTTTAATGGCTGAGTAATACTCCATTGTGTATATGTACCACAGCTTTCTTATCCATTCATCTGCTAATGGACATCTAGGTTGCTTCCATGTCCTGGCTATTATAAACAGTGCTGCAATGAACATCGGGGTCCATGTGTCTCTTTCAATTCTGGTTTCCTCAGTGTATATGCCCAGCAGTGGGATTGCTGGGTCATAAGGCAGTTCTATTTCCAGTTTTTTAAGGAATCTCCACACTGTTCTCCATAGTGGCTGTACTAGTTTGCATTCCCACCAACAGTGTAAGAGGGTTCCCTTTTCTCCACACCCTCTCC
>SJYQ01094363.1:185796-209762 GCA_006410935.1 Redunca redunca
TTTAAGAACTTAAAAATTAAAAAATGTTAAAATAAAAAAGAAGAAGAAGAAAAAGAAAAGAAGAACAAAACAAAAAGAATGATCGTAAAAATAGTAAAGGTATATCTGGGACTTTCTCTGGCGTTGTTGTGGGCAGTGTGGGGTCAGTTCATTTTCGGATAGTTCCTTGTCTGGCTTATATTTCTTAAGATCTGTACTTCCAAGGCGGTTCCCTCTGTTTTAGCTTCTTCTGTTTGCTGGTCTCTTCAGTGTCTGTTTTCCACCCTGATACAAGGGGGAAGGTGGTGGACACTTTTTTTTTTTTTTTTTAAGGCTCACTTGTTCAGTCGTGCTGTGGGGAGGAAGGGATGCTACAAACAAATAACACTGGTGTGTGTTCGTAGTGTCTCAGCCCCACTGGGCCTGTCCCCCCTCACGGCGCACACCACTCAGGCTCTAGGTTGCTCCGCTGGGAACCGTCTGAGGCTGGCCCTGAGCTGCATGCACCTCCCCAGTCTAAGCCGCTCAAGCTCAGGCACTCAGTAGTCCTCAGAGGTGCAGACTCAGTTGGGCCTGCGTTTTGTGCCCTTCCCAGGTCTGAGCAGCTTTGGAGTTTGGTGAGCGTGGTCGCTGCGACTTATCACCTTTCCCGTCCCTGCTGCTCAGTTTTCTGGGTGTACAACTGGTGCCCCTTTTTAGGCAGATGGTGACTGTCCAGAACCCCAAGAAGTCTTAGTTAGCAAAGAAGCTTGCTTGCAGTTTGGAAGTTTTTCTGGGGCTGCGATTGCCCCCTTCTGGCCCTTCTGGCTCTGGCTGCCTGTCACCGGAGGGAGATGGTCTGCAGCCGGCTACTTCTGTTCCATCCTTTGTTCTGTGCACAGTCCTGGCGGTGTCTTATGTTAGAGCTTTTCACATGGTAGCTATCCCACAGTCTGGTTTGCTAGCCCAAGTTAGTTCGCTCTGGTTATGCTCGGGCCATTCCAGCCCAATTCTTAAAAAGCACTGCAGCCTGCGCCTCCCTGCCCAGCCCCCACTTGCTAGTAGCAGATGCAGGCATCTGTGCTGCTTCTCCGCTTGGGGAGTTACCGTTGGGCTCGTAATCTGTTGCTTTTAATTATTTATTTATTTTTCCTCCCTGTTATGTTGCCCTCTGTGCTTCCAAGGCTCACCACAGACGGCCGCGAGAGTGTTTCCTGGTGTTTGGAAACTTCTCTCTTTTTAAGACTCACTTCCCAGGACGGAGCTCCCTCCCTACCTCTTTTGTCTCTTTTTTCCATCTTTTATATTTTTCCTACCTGTTTTTGAAGACAATGATCTGCTTTTCTGGCTGCCTGATATCCTCTGCCAGCATTGAGAAGTTGTTTTGTGAAGTTTACTCAGTGTTGAAATGTTCTTTTGATGAATTTGTGAGGGAGAAATTGGTCTCCCCATCCTATTCCTCCACCATCTTCTCCATTCTGTCATTTTTGAGACCACCCCCAAGTAGTGCATTTTGAACTCTTTTGGTGACTATGAGGGCTACTCTATTTCTTCTAAAGAGTTCTTGTCCACAGTAGTAGATATAATGGTCATCTGAATTAAATTTGCCTTTTCCCATCCATTTCAGTTCACTGATTCCTAAAATGTTGATGTTCAACTCTTGCCATCTTCTGCTTGACCATATGCAATTTACCTTGATTCATGGACCCAACATTCCAGGTTCCTATGCAATATTGTTCTTGACAGCATCAGATCTTACTTTTGCCACCAGACATATCCACAACAGCATCATTTCTGCTTTGGCCTGTGTCATTCTTTCTGGAGCTATTAGTAATTGCCCTCCACTTTTCTCCAGTAGTATATTGGACACCTTCTGACATGGGAGGGCTCATCTTCCAGTGAAATATCTTTTTGCCTTTACATAACGCTTATGGGGTTCTCTCAGCTAGAATACTGGAGTGGTTTGCCATTCCCTCCTCCCATGGACTACATTTTGTCAGAACTCACAATGATTCATCCATCTTGAGTGGCCTCACATGGCATGGCTCATATCTTCATTGAGTTATGCAGGCCACCTCACCATAACAAGGCTGTCTAGAGCTAACACCAGAATAAGATGTCCTTTTCATCATAGGGGGTTGTAAGACAAAAGTAGGTAGTCAAGAGGTACCTGGAGTAACAGGCAAGTTTGGCCTTGGAGTGCAAAATGAAGCAGGGCAAAGGCTAATACAGTTTTGTCAAGAGAACTCACTCATCATAGCAAAGACCCTTTGGCAACAACACAAGAGCCAACTCTACACATGAACATCACCAAATGGTCAATACCAAAATCAGATTGATTATATTCTTCGCATCCTAAAGGTAAACAAGCTCTATGCAGTCAGCAAAAACAAGACTGGGAGCTGACTGTGGCTCAGATCATGAGCTCCTTAATGCAAAATTCAGGCTTAAACTGAAGAAAGTAGGGAAAACCACTAGGCCATTCAGCTATCACCTAAATCAAATCCCTTATGATTATTCAGGGGAAGTGACAAATAGATTCAAGAAGTTAGATATGGTAGACAGAGTGCCTGAAGAAGGACGTAACCAAAATCATCCCAATGAAAAAGAAATGCAAGAAGGCAAAGTTGTTGTCAAGGAGGCTTTACAAATAGCAAGAAGAGACCTGAAGGCCTTCTTAAATGCAAAGAAGTAAGGGAAAACAATAGAATGGGAAAGACTGGAGATCTCTTCAAGAAAATTAGAGATAGCCAAGGAACATTTCATGCAAAGATGGGCACAATAAAGGACAGAAATGGTATGGACCTAACAGAAGCAGAAGATATTAAGAAGAGGTGACAAGTATACACAGAAGAACTATACAAAAAAGATCTTAATGACCCAGATAACCACAATGATGTGATCACTCACCTAGAGCCATACATCCTGGAATGCGAAGTCAAGTGGGCCTTAGGAAACATCACAACAAACAAAGCTAGTGAAGGTGATGGAATTCCAGCTGAGCTATTTCAAATCCTATAAGATGATGCTATTAAAGTGCTGTACTCAATATATCAGCAAACTTGGAAAACTCAGCAGTGGCCATGGGACTGGCAAAGGACAACATTCATTCCAATCCCCAAAAAAAGGCAATGCCAAAGAACATTCAAACTGCTATACAATTGCATTCATTTTGCATACTAGTAAGGTTATGTTCAAAATCCTTGAAGTTAGGCTTTAGCAGTTTGTGAACTGAGAACTTCCAGAAGTACAAGCTGAGTTCAGAAAAGGCAGAGGAGCCAGAGATCAAATTAGCAACATTTATTGGATCATAGAGAAAGCAAGGAAATTCAAAAAAAAAAAAAAATCTATTTTTACTTCTTTACTACATGAAAGCTTTTGACTGTGGGGATCACAACAAACTGTGGAAAATTATTAAAGAGATGGAAATACTAGACCACCTTACCTGCCTCCTGAGAAACCTGCATGTAGGTCAAGGAGCAACAGTTAAAAGTAGACATGGGACAATAGGCTGGTTCAAAATTGAGAAAAGAGTACAACAAGGCTGTATACTGTCACCCTGCTTAGTTACCTTATATGCAGAGTACATCATGTGAAATGCCAGGCTAAAACATTCTCAAGATGGAATCAAGATTGCCAGGAGAAATATCAACAACCTCAAATATGCAGATGATACCACTCTAATGGCAGAAAGTGAAGAAGAACTAAAGAATCTCTTGATGAGGGTGAAAGAGGGGAGTGAAAAAGCTGGCTTAAAACTCAACATTCAGTAAACTAAGATCAGAGCATCCAGTCCCATCACTTCATGGCAAATGGAAGGAGAACACATGAAAACAGTGAGTCTTTATTTTGGGGGGCTCTAAAATCACTGTGGATGGTGACTGCAGGCATGAATTGAAAGACGATAGTTCCTCAGAAGGAAAGCTATGACAAAGCTAGACAGTGTATTCAAAAGCAGAGACATCACTTCACTGACAAAGTATGCTTACTTTGTCATGTAGTCAAAAGTATGGTTTTTCCAGAAGTCATGTATGGATATGAAACTTGGACCATAAAGAAGGCTGTGCACTGAAGAGTCGATGCTTTCAAATTGTGGTCTTAGAGAAGATTCTTGAGAGTTTCTTGGACTGCAAGAAGATCAAACCAGTCAATCCTAAAGGAAATCAACCATGAATATTCATTAGAAGGACTGATGCTGAAACTGGGAAAGATGGAAGGCAAAAGCAGAAGGGGACAACAAAGGATGAGATGGTTAGACAGCATCACTGGACTCAATGGACATGAGTTTGAGCAAACTCCAGGAAATAGTGAAGGACAGGGAAGCCTAGCATGATGCAGTTCATGGAGTTGCAAAGACCAAGACATGATTTAGTGACTGAACAACAACAACATAAGGGCACACTATGGGTCCAAGGACAAAGCATAATGCAAGTCTTAGTAGAACACTGATATCCCCGATGATATGACAGCAGTTCTGAAACTCTCTGATCACAACACGTGCATACACATACACACTTTTAAATGAATGGACAATTATTTTAAAATAAAGAGAAATCTCTTGAGGTAAAGATTGAAAAAGGAGTTGAAAAGAAAGCAGAGGCTAAGGAGAGAAGTGAGCATAGAAAATGAAAGTGATAGTCACTCAGTCATTTCCAACTCTTTGCAAGCCCACCAGGCTCCCCTCTCCTTGGAATTCTTCAGGCAAGAATAATGGGGTGAGTAGCCATTCCCTTCTCCTGGGGATCTTCCCAACCCAGGGATTGAACCCGTATCTCTTACATTTCCTGCACTGGAAGGAAATGTAATCTTTACCACTGGCACCACCTGGGCATCCAAAGTGATCATGGTCATTGTTATCAAAGTGTCTGTGGATCCTCACCTTGCGAAATCCAGGTTCTAGTTACAAAGTAAAAAATAAAACATAAATTTGAAAACAGCCTTTCTAAAACTTCTATAATCATAAACTAGCCTAGACAGAAGTCACACAACTCATTTGGGGTTTAAGACCTCTCCAGGAAGTTCTATTTAACATTTGTTTAACATTGACCTGCATCTGAGTGAATCCAGGTCCCTGGGAGAAACAAACAAATCCTCCTTGGAGAAATGCAACCCAAGTTTCAGAGAGACTGCAGAAACTATCCTCCCAAAGTATAAGTTCCCAAACAAACAAACAAAAACATATCAAACACATGAAAAATTATCCTGATTAGAGAAAGCAGGAAGGAAAAACTACAATGACAAGCCATGTTTATAAAAGCTTCAGATACTAGAATTATCAGTCGCTGTTCAATTGTTCAGTCATGTCTGACTCTTTGTAACCCCTTGGACTGCAGTACACCACGTTTCCCTGTTCTTCACTATCTCCCAGAGTTGCTCAAAAGTGATGTTATCCAACCATCTCATCCTCTGTTGCCTCCTTATGTCTGATGATTCTTTTCGGAAAAGAATTATCGTTGAACTATATACTTAGCAGATGTGGTCTAATTAAATATGTCAAATGTATTTGAAGAAGCAAAAGAGAATTAAGAAATGAGTAAAAGCCTATTAAAATTGATAAGCAGTTTTGAAAAAAGTGGAATTTCTCAGAATAAAGTGTGGTGGCTCAGACAGTAAAGAATCCACCTGCAATGCAGGAAGATTGGGTTCAAGCCCTGGATCAGGAAGATCCTCTGGAGAAGGGAGTGGCAACCCACTCCAATGCCTGGAGAATTCCACGGACAGTGGAGCTCGGCAGGCTACAGTCCATGAGGTCACAAAGAGTCAGACACAACTGAGTGACTTTCACTTTAATTTAGGTTTTAAAATGCTATAAAAAAAGTTTAAGAGTTTAAAAAAGTAAGATGAAATTATTTGTGAACTGATAGGTTGATCTGTACATTTGGGGACTGCTTTTTAGACATCAGGCATAATATTTTTGGATATTTCTTTAATGAAGAATTCTATTTCAAAATTGCTTCTTAAAATTTAAAAGCATCCTATTTCATCCTCATTCTTTATATTTCCAACTTTTTATCATGAAAACTTTTAAGTATAGAATGGTTGGAACTAGCACAAAACCAAAAGCTAGTATGTGCATATGTAAGTTTATCTGCCTCTATTTTTGCTGAAGCATCTAAAGGTAAACTGCAATGGTTTCACCCTTAAATGTTTCAGGAAGCTTCTGATTAAGGGTGGGGAAATGTGAGATTATAAGGCATGAAAGACTCAGTTAAAAGGCCCAGAAAACAATGAATGAGAATTCAGAGGAAGCTAAGACAAAGAATGGAGAGGCAATATTTGAAGGGATAACAGTTTAAATTTCCTAAAAGGGAAAAAAAGTATAAGACTCAGGAAATCAAATGTAGGATAAACAAACAGAACTCCACACCTAGATACAATACAGTCAAACTGCAGAACACTAAAGAGAAGGAGAAGATCTTAAAATCAGCTGGAGGGTCTCAAAAGCAGACTCTTTAAAAGGCAGAAGGGAAAAAGAGAGAGACATGCCAGACCTCAACAGCTACAAAAGGAGCAAGCAAGCATTCGAATGCTGTTTTCAAAGTGTGCAGGCGGGAGAGGGGGATTACATCTTCCATTGTGTAACTGCTAAAGAAAAGAAAATCTTTCAAGAATGAGGCTGAACCTTGATCATATAATTACATTTAGCATCTCTGACACCAAGAAAAAGACACCAGGCAAATCCAGAAAATGAGACATTTTATAAGACAAGTAGATTTTTAAAAGTTGATTCATAAAAGCAAAAGGACAGCTTCAAGTTAAGCTAATGAGATTTAACAACCAAGTATAATGTGAACCTGATTATATTAATAAGACATTAAACTCAGGGGTGAGTTTGAACAAACTCCAGGAGATAATGAAGGACAGGGAAGCCTGGCATGTTGCAGTTCATGGGGTCACAGAGAGTCAGAGTGACTGAACAACAACAAAGTCAGGGGGAAATATAAGCTATTTGGGGAGCAATTGAGGAATTTTGAATATGTACCAAATATTAGATATTATGGGATTATAGTTACTGGTTTGTTGTTGTTGTTGTTGTTGTTCAAGTGTACTAATGATACTGTGGTTATATAAAGTCTGTCATGATGTGTGTGGCTTTCAGATGGTTCAGTAAAAAAATGAAATTTATTACAAAGTGTATATACAGTACTTTTTTGTGCTATATTTTCAACCACTGTGCATGTTAAGTACTTTCATAATGTAAAGTTGGAAATGTAAAGAAAATAGTTAACACAATATCTAAACAAACATTGATGGAGTTTGAAATGCTAACAGGATGAAACCGAATATCTGGACAATAATGCCACCCCGGCTGGGCGTGAAAGATCGATGCTGAAATATTCTAAATTTCATCTACTGATCAGTGTGTATGTGCTCAGTGATGTCTGACTCTTTGCCACCCCGTGGACTATAGAGCCTGCCAGGCTCCTCTGTCCATGGGGTTGTCCAGGCAAGGATACTGAAGTGGGTTGCTGTTTCCTTCTCCAAGGGGATCTTCCCAACTCAGGGATGGAACATATATCTCGTGTCTCCTGCACTGGCACTCAGATTCTTTACCACTGCACCATTTGGAAAACCCGGTTGTTTTTTTTTTTTTTTCAGAGTCAATTATAATTTTTAGAAATTTTAAGATTAGGAAAAAAGTATTTTACATTTTTCTGTGTATTTACCATTTTCAGTCCTCTGCACTTACTTGTGTAGTTACAAATATCCATCTGGTAACATTTTCCTTATGCCCAAAGAATTTTATTTAATATTTTTGGAGTACTGGTCTACTGACAATGAATATTTTCCGTTTTTATGTCTGAAAAGAAATGCTATAGAGTTCTTTGTGTATTTTTTCTTTCTTTCATATTTTAAAATACTGTTACTCCACTATATTGTGGCTTTCCTTGTTGCTGTCATTATTCTTATTTGTTAATTTGTATATAATGGCTTTTTACCTTGGCTCCTTTTAAGATATTATGACTAATATTTGACATTTTTACATCCGATTGTGATATGCTGTAGTGTTTTCTTCATATATTCTCTGGCCTCCTTGGACTTTATTTGGTCTGTTTCTAGTCTTTATTAATTTTGGAAAAAAACTTCACATGGCTTCAAATATCTTTCTCTCTCTTTTCTGTTATTTGAGCCACATGCATTTAGGCCACTTGACACTGTCCCACAGCTCACCAATGCTTCATTATTTTTCGTATTCTTTTCTCTTCATTTTGGATAGTTTCTATTGCTATAAATAGTGTTTGGATAGTTTTTATTGCTATTGCCATAAAAGTGAATGAAATAATCCCATTTCCAGCAGCATGGATGAATCTAGAGATTATCATACTAAATCAAATCAGACAAAGACAAATATAGGATATCACTTATATGTGGAATTTAAAAAAAAAAAATTTCTACAAGTGAACTTATTCACAAAAAAGAAAAAGACTTCAAAAACAAATTTATGGTCACCAAAAGTGTAGGGGCATGAGGCATAAACTGGAATACTGGGATTGATACATACATACTACTATATATAAAATAGATAACTAATAAGGACCTACTATATAAACAGAGGAACTCCATTCAATACTCTAATGACATATATGGGAAAATAACATGAAAATATGTATGCATATGTAAATACATAACTAAATCACTTTGCTGTACACCTGAAACTAACACAACATTATAAATTGAATATTCTCCAATATAAAATTTTAAAAAAGAAAGAAATCTTTGGGGGAAAACCTACACTATAAACTTGGATGAACCTTTGAAATATAATTTGAGTGAAAATTTAGAGAAGAATGCAAATAGTAGGATACCATTTACGAAAGTATAAGACAAGAAAAATGAAATAAAGATACTATTTAAACACATCCATTTTGACAAAATTACAATGAAAGCAGTGGAAGGATAAAAACTTTAGAATACTAGTGGTTATGCTCATGGGTGGGACAGGGTAGGTGAGGAAGCTGTGGGGGCAGGTGGGGACATGGAACTGGAGAAGAGTATTGGAGAGTCGGAACACATTTTGCAATGCTCTATTTCTTAAGTTGGGAAGTAGACTAATGAGTGCCTACTTGATGATTATGTTTCATAACTTATACTTTTGCATAACAAACTTCATGAAAACTGAAAAACAAGCAAAATAAACTCTATTGTTATATTCTTGAGTACTCTGCAACTTCCAGGAGCCCTTCACACGGATGGCCCTGAAGAAATCCTCTCTGCCTCAGATAAGACCCGTGTTTCCATCCTGGCCCAGATTACTTCTCTCTGCTGCTGCTGCTGCTGCTGCTAAGTTGCTTCAGTCGTGTTTGACTCTGTGCAACCCCATAGATGGCAGCCCACTAGGCTCCCCCGTCCCTGGGATTCTCCAGGCAAGAACACTGGAGTGGGTTGCCATTTCCTTCTCCAATGCATGAAAGTGAAAAGTGAAAGTGAAGTCGCTCAGTCGTGTCCGACTCTTCATGACCCCATGGACTGCAGCTTACCAGACTCCTCCGTCCATGGGATTTTCCAGGCGAGAGTACTGGAGTGGGGTGCCACTGCCTTCTCCGTACTATTCTCTAGACCTCCTCTATTTTGCATAGTGGGCTGGGAACTCCTCAAGCCCTCCCACTCTCGCATCTCCACTCAGAAAAGTAGTCCCTACTCAGTTTGTCTACCTTCCTTTCACAAATTTGTTCCTGATATCTTCAGAGCAGGTACTCTGAAGTGGTTCTCTGATGCCTTTAGAACAGCTGAATCAGCACAGTCTGCCTTCTGCATTGGGCAGAGGAAACAAGTAAAGGGGACTGGGAACTCTGGTTTGGGGGTTACGGAAAGGCTTCAGGCAGAAGGCAGCAATCAGAAGGGGCCTTGAAAAGCGAGCAGGATTTTGGTAGATGAATGAACATTCTCTTTAGAGGGAGATGTAATGAGATGGTTGATGGCATCACCAATTTGTTGGACAAGAGTTTGAGCAAGCTCCGGGAGCTGGCGAAGGATACGGAGGCCTGACGTCCTGCAGTCCACGGGGTCGCAAAGAGCTGGAAACCACTGAGCAACCGAACTGAACTGATCATGCGAGAACATTACAGGCATTTTGGACTTTGATCCTTTGGTTTGACTCATTCACCCAGGAAGAGAGTAGGTGACAAAAACTGGTTGAGGTAACAGCAGAGAGTTAGGATGGTGTGTTAAGGAGACAGGTCTTTGTTCTTTAGACCAGGAGAGGCCACTGAGGATTGTTAAATAAATGTTTAACATGGCCAGACCTCTCTATGAAGATTTAAATAATTAACCTTGAACTTCCCTGGTGGTCCGGTGGTTAAGAGTCCACCTGCCAATGCAGGGAACATGGTTCAATCCCTGATCCAGGAAGATTCCAAATGCTCCTGGGCAGCTAAGCCCATGTACCGCACCTACGGTCTCCTGCATGCCCTAAACCCCATGCTCTGCAATAAGCCACGCAACTAGACAGTAGCCCCCGATTCCCCAGCTAGAGAAAGTGCACGCTCAGCAACAAAGACCCAGCACAGCTAAAAATAATTAAAATAATAAGCAAGTAATCTTGAGAACTTACTCACTAGGGATAAGGCACTTTGTGTGTGTGTGTGTGTGTGGTGGGACTGCAGAGAAACAAAAAGACTTAAGATCACTGCCCTAGTGACTCAATCCAGCTGTATTTGAAGACTATAAATCAAAGGGGTAAAGAAACACGACAGTTTTCCAGCTTCCCTAAAATGGGTCTTTGGTGTGTGGCTTCCTTATCTGGTTGAAATCAGTGTGACTAACCACAAGTGTCTAAATTAAAGTACAAAGGTAAATAGTTAATTTCTGCCTTGCTCAGCCCATTTTAAATTGAGTTGAGTAGTAATTAAATGGTATAATGCTAGGACAGAGGTCATTACCCATTGTTAGGAAAGGCACATTCCTGTAGGAATAACCACAGGATTCCAAGTCCACAAGTCACCCGGACCCTCTTTTTAAGGCACAGACTACAGGAATCTGAACAGCCACATGGTGTGCAGTGCCCACTGGGGGAGGACGTGCCTTCCATGGGCAGTAGGCTCCAAGAAAGGGGCTTCTCTCACAGACATGCCGCAGGCCTTTTGATGCTAAGTGTGCCAGACAGAATCCTCTTTTGCATCCCTTCAGCCTGATCTTTAAATTAGTTGTTTTGTGAAATCTATCAGTCTGGATAAATGCAGCAACCCGCCTCAGAGGTTGGTAAGGTGATCTGTTTATCACTGTGTCCTGACTGAGGTCTTGACGACATGGAGCAAGCTGGGTCTCTTCCCCTCCACCTATCCATCAGCCTCTAAGCGCCAACACACCCTATTGGAAAGAAAGAGTCTACCGAGACATCTGCTAGAATTATATTGTACTTCATCTTACTTTAGAAGTAATGAGATCGTTTAATGTGAAATGTAATTTTAAAGTGCAGTGGGGCTTTTTTCTTTTCCCCTCCCTTGGTAATAGCTTCAGATTCTTGTGCAGCTTGACTGACACATCAGTAACAAGGGTGGAATGAAACCTATTCCTTTCAGAAAATGAGTGTCCGCTGAGAGAGCAGGACAGAAAGCAGCCATGAGGTGGGTCTTTGAAGACTTTGCCTCTGCCTCCAGCTCATCTCCCAACTCGTTCACGATTCCTGACTCTGGGCTCCGCACAAAGCCTGGTTCACAGTGAAGAGAAGACTTCAAAAACATGCATATTAAGCTACCTCCAAAGTGAGACACCAAGAAACAGCTCAAACCACATTCCCTTCCCTTTTCCTCCACTCACCTGCTTTAGAAAATGATACTCTGTCCTTCGAGGATATAAAAACAGAGCAGAGGATTCAGATCAAAAGATACCAGGGCCATTAGCAGTCTCAAGTGTATTTGTTACCCCTCGAGGGGTGTAACATGGGAAATTATTAGCACTGGTGAGGCTGGAAATGTAGTCTTCTGGAAAAATTTCACAGTCAAGATGAATTCCCATAAGGCAGCTAATAGTTTTAGATTCACATGTTTAAGAAGAAAAGTGATAATTGTATGATAAAATGTTACTGAAGCTCAAAAAACAGAGCTAAAACATCTCAATCTTTGGGAGGAATGATACGAGATGTGAGTTTGTTACCAGCGTTACCTGTAGGTATCAATAACAACATCCTGTGCTGCCGTAATTTAAGTATATGATCAGTATAAAAATCGGTACAGTCGAAAAAGAGAGGTAGAGATACAAATGTTAGTTATGTTAGCACACTAGAAGGTGACGGCACCAGGAAATTGGATTTGTGCTTGCTTCATTATTATTACTACTTCTGAGTGTGTTTAGAGCTATTCAACCCTGAAAACCATGAAGTAGAGGCAGGTGAAGAGTCACATATCTTTTAATTGGCTTCTGCAGGAACTAGCCACCCAACCTTGAGCAAGTCACTTCACCTCTCTTATTAGTAGTCAGGAGGTCAGTTGCTCAGTCGTGTCCGACTCTTTGCGACCCCATGGACTGCAGCACGCCAGGCCTCCCTGTCCTTCACCAACTCCTGGAGTTTACTCAAATTCATGTCCATCGAGTTGGTAATGCCATCCAACCGTCTTATTCTCTGCTGTCCCCATCTCCTTCCGCCTTCAATCTTTACCAGCATCAGAGGCTTTCCCAGTGAGTCAGTAATTCACAACAGGTGGCCAAAGTATTGGAGTTTCCTCTTCAGCATCAGTCCTTCCAATGAATATTCAGGGCTGATTTCCTTTAGGATGGACTGGTTGGATCTACTTGCAGTCCAAGGGATTCTCAAGAGTCTTCTCCAACACCACCGTTCAAAAGCATCAATTCTATGGTGCTCAGCCTTCTTTGTAGTCCAACTCTCATATCCATACATGACTACTGGAAAAACCATAGCTTTGACTAGATGGACCTTTGTTGGCAAAGTAATGTCTCTGGCTGCAGTCACCATCTGCAGTGATTTTGGAGCTGGAAACAAAGTCTGTCACTGTTTCCACCTTTTCCCCATCTATTTGCCATGAAGTGATGGGACCAGATACCATGATCTTTGTTTTCTGAATGTTGTGTTTTAAGCCAATTTTTTCACTCTCCTCTCTCACTTTCATCAAGAGGCTCTTTAGTTCTTCTTTACTTTCTGCCATAAAGGTGGTGTCATCTGCATATCTGAGGTTATTGATATTTCTCCTGACAATCTTGATTCCAGCTTGTGCCTCTTCCAGCCCAGCGTTTCTCATGATGTCCTTTGCAGATAAGTTAAATAAGCAGAGTGACTATATACAGCCTAGACATACTCCTTTCCCTATTTGGAACTAGTCTGTTGTTCCATGTCCAGTTCTAACTGTTACCTTCTGACCTGCATACAGATTTCTCAGGAGGCAGGTCAGGTGGTCTGGTATTCCCATCTCTTTCAGAATTCTCCAGTTTGTTGTGGTCCACACAGTCAAAGGCTTTGGCATAGTCAATAAAGCAGAAGTAGATTTTTTCTGGAACTCTCTTGCTTTTTTGATGATCCAACAGATGGCAATTTGATCTCTGGTTCCTCTGCCTTTTCTAAAACCAGCTTGAACATCTGGAAGTTCACAGTTCACATACTGTTGAAGCCTGGCTTGGAGAATTTTGAACATTATTTTACTAGCATGTGAGATGAGGGCAATTGTGTGGTAGTTTGAGCATTCTTTGGCATTGCCTTTGTTTGGGATTGGAATGAAAACTGACCTTTTCCAGTCCTGTGGCCACTGCTGAGTTTTCCACATTTGCTGGCATATTGAGTGTAGCACTTTCACAGCATCATCTTTCAGGATTTGAAATAGCTCAACTGGAATTCCATCACCTCCACTAGTTTTGTTCATAGTGATACTTCCTAAGGCCCACTTAACTTTGCATTCCTGGATGTCTGGCTCTAGGTGAGTGATCACACCACGGTGGTTATCTGGGTCGTGAAGATCTTTTTTGTATAGTTCTTCTGTGTATTCTTGCCATCTCTTAATATCTTCTGCTTCTGTTAGGTCCATATCATTTCTGTCCTTTATCGAGCCCATCTTTGCATGAAATGTTCCCTTGGTATCTCTAATTTTCTTGAAGAGATCTCTAGTCTTTCCCATTCTATTGCTTTCCTCTATTTCTTTGCACTGATTGCTGAGAAAGGCTTTCTTATCTCTCCTTGCTATTCTTCGGAACTCTGCATTCAAATGGGTATATCTTTCCTTTTCTCCTTTGCCTTTCACTTCTCTTCTTTCCACAGCTATTTGTAAGGCCTCCTCAGACAGCCATTTTGCCTTTTTGCATTTTTTCTTTTTCTTGGGGATGGTCTTGATCCCTGCCTCCTGTACAATGTCATGAACTTCCATCTATAGTTCTTCAGGCACTCTGTCCATCAGATCTAATCCCTTGAATCTATTTCTCACTTCCTCTTTATAATCTTAAGGGATTTGGTCATACCTGAATGGTCTAGTGGTTTTCCCCACTTTCTTCAATTTAAGTCTGAATTTAGCAATAAGGAGTTTATGATCTGAGCCATAGTCAGCTCCTGGTCTTGTTTTTGCTGACTCTATAGAGCTTCTCCATCTTTGGCTGCAAAGAATATAATCAATCTGATTTGAGTTTGGCCATCTGGTGATGTCCATGTGTAGAGTCACCTCTCTTGACCTCATTTTTTCTCATCTACTAAAGGAAGCTATTGCTAGTGAATAACTTATCCTTATACAAAGCACCTGGTATATGTATTTTTTAAAAACCTCATTAGGTACTTTTCAAAGGTATTTAAAAATGCCCAGTAGGGCCTTTTCAGTCTGGTCCATGAACCAATAGCACCCTCAAGACCTAAAGCTCACTAGCAAGACAGACTCTCACCCATCACTTCATACATACCTCATTGGAATACACGTTTTAACAGGAGTCAGGTGATTAATATTGCTCTTAAAATGCTAATTTGCATGCAGCATATCTGGGGTAGAATCCGAGGCTCTGCCCTTCCTCATAAGCTCCCAGGTTATGCCTATACCACTGATCTAAGGGCCACAATTTCGTTAGCAAGGGTCTAAAGCAGTGGTCCCCAACTTCCAGAACCTAATGATTGATGATCTGAAGTAGAGCTGATGTAATAATAGAAATAAAATGCACAATAAATGTAATGCCCTTATCTTATTCTAAAACCTTCCCCCTAACCTGGTCCGTGGAAAAAACTGTCTTCCATAAAACCAGTCCCTGTTGCCAAAAAGGTTGGGGACCACTGGTCTAAAGAATGTCTACCACATTGGAGATACCTAGTAAAAGAGCCTAGAGCACCCGTTCTCAAACTGGGTGCCTCAGGATCACCTGGAGGGTTGTTAAACCACAAATGAATAGGCCCTGACTCCAGAGCTTCTGAGTCGGTAGATCTGGGTAGCACCCATAATTTGCCTTTTTAACAAGTTCCTAGGTGATACTGATGCTGCTGTTCAGGGATCACATTTTGAGTATTATTGGTCTCCAGACAAAAGTGGAAAATCAAAGATTAAATATTATAAGAACAGGGAAACAGGATATTAGTCCAGCATGATTTTTAATTGTAATGTGCATGTTAAAACATACAATATACAATAGAGATTACTTGAAGGACGTACATGTTAAAATCTAAAATGTACAATAGAGATTGCTTAAAGGAATCGTGTGTGCATGCTCAGTTGCTTCAGTCATGTCTGACTCTTTGCAACCCCATGGATTGCGGCCCGCCGGGCTCCTCTGTCCATGGGATTCTCCAGCAAGAGTACTGCAGTGGGTTGCCATGCCCTCCTCTAGGGGATCTTCCTGACCCAAGGACCAAACCCACGTCTATCAGCAACAGCAGGTGGGTTCTTTACCACTAGGGCCACCTGGGAAGCCCTAACAAGTCGATACTAAAGAGGAATTTGGGGATTTCTCTATTTGACAGATTTAATTGACAATAAAAGATTACTCCCCTTAAAGCCACCCCTTTCTTCCTAGGCTGCAGTTCCAGAAGCAGCAGCTCTTCTAAGCAACTGACCTTTTCCAGTTACACAAAGTGACTACTGGCTTTTAGAGATAAGCATTTGATTTGAATGGAAAGGGGGAGTTTAAGAAACACAGGAGGATGCGATGACTAAAAATACAGGCATAAATGACCAAGGGAGTGAGCATATTAAAGCTAGATATCCTCAGATTTAGCAAGGTGGATATGTCCATATACTTGCCATTTTCTGTTTATTTGTGTTCCAATGTGCTCCTAAAAGTTTTGAAAATATTTTGAAAATGGATCCTGGCTTTATTAACCTCATGGTGTTGAGCTGGGGAATATTAAGTCTCTATAGTGCAGGACGTGAGTCTGAGTGAACTACGGGAGATGGTGATGGACAGGGAGGCCTGGTGTACTGCGATTCATGGGGTCGCGAAGAGTCGGACACTACTGAGCGACTGACCTGAACTGATAGTGCAGGAAGTACAGCACTGAGTCTCCACTGTCGCCCTTTGTCGCTGGTGGAACCATAAGCTAGGCTCTGTCCTTTACAGGGAAGCAGCTGTCTCCACTGGGCACATAAGCATATATGCCTGGTAGATTAGATCCCACAGCCATCGCCCTTCAGAGTAAATGCCCTCAGATTTAAGAAGGCTGTAACATCCACTGACTGCAGCCCACGTTCATTTCAAAGGGCAGTTATTCCATCTCCTGAGAAAGAGCTGATGCCTCAGAATTAGTGGAACAAATGCAAAGTATAATAGTCATCATAATAATTTTTAAATTGTATACAATATAATGGAATCATCCTAATATGAGATATTCATTGTAGTTATGTAGACGATGACAGATTGTCCACAGCTGCCCAGAGTTTAGTTGATAGAACATTACATAGCCATTAAAAATTATGTCTGGGAATACCAAGTGATAATTATTGCATTACGGCAACAAACATTTTTGAGGTTAAGTTAAAAGAGAAAACAATGACACAGTATTGCATCTAGAGCTTAATTACCTCTGTATTTTTTAAATTCGATGCCCGAAAGAAAACACCACAAAATGTAGGCATTTTGTGTTTGCAGGACTCTTAAATTTTGCTCTTTTCCCCTTAATCACTGTTTAATATAAGTGTGCACTAAGTTTATCATGAAAAAATGAACCATTTTTTAAATTATGGCTTTTAAAATTATGCTATTTTAGTGCTGAAAACATTAAGAGTAAAAAGGAAGATAAGAAATTATTACTCTCTAATTACAGTTATGCTAAAATATCTACTTGTTTAAAGAAGTCAATGCATTAGCAGTGTTGCTTTATGAGGATTTAGAGCAACAGGGGAGGGGGCATGGGGGGATTCTCTAATTGCCAAATATATTCAGTGGGGTTTTCAAATGAAACAATGCAAAATATGAGAAATGTCAGCACCTTTGCTGTTCATAGGCGCAGGAGACTTCTCAAAGAAGCTCCTGAAGTTTGGGGGATCCATCTTGAAATGAAACAATAGCTTGCTCTTGACATTTTTTTCTCCCATTGAAGAGCTTGGAGGACAGATTCCGGCCTCACTCAGCCACCCCAGGCCTGAGCCTGGCCTCCCACAAGGGGGCAATGTAGCTGGGAGCTTTCTGCTCTCGTTTGGATGAGAGCCCAGCGGAGGCTCATGCCCTACCTCTCAGGACCTCAGGGGAGGTAACAATGCCTGTAAAGCAGAATCCTGTAAACCAAAATCCAGGGCGGATCACCACACCTAGAATCCAGTCCCTGGCAGCCTCACTCCCGTAGGTGTTGGCTAGCACAACTTTGCACCCATCAGCTATATGGGCTACACACATACCAACTCTATACATACCATCAGCTATATACATACCAACTTCATGTGACCACGAGTGCCCACAGATTTGGGGCTCAGGATGCACTTGCATGCAGAGAGCAATAATCCTGTTTGTAACCAACATGCCCAAGGAGGGCCACATGTCTACCAGTCAGGGTCCTATCTAGTGACGCTTTGCAGAATCTCATTGGAAAACAAAAAGTCCTTTCACCCTAAGTCCTGAGGTCCTATGAATTTTGCCAGTAAAATTGGGGAAATTTAACTCTTTTTCATGTTGTGAGCACCATCAAGATGTTAAAGTGTGTTCATGACGATCTCCAAATAATGTTCCAAATAATGGCAAACCACCCCCCTAGAGTATGCAAGAGGACACAGGAATTCACTTGTTCATTCACTCCATTCATTCAATGACTACTTGAGGGCCTTCTGTATACAAACAGCGTGCCAGTTTACAGGTAAGTGGTACATGAGACAGCAGCCACTCCCAACGAGCTGGAGGAGCAGATTCAGAGACAGAAGTAAGGAGGCAGGCTCATGGAACGTGCAAAGGCTCTCCCTGCTGTCAACATGGGGAGAAGAACAATGGGCTCTCTGGAGAAATGGGATCTCAGCTGAGCAGGAACACACAGGGGGAAGTTAACCTGGCAAAGGTGACGGCAAGTGAGGGAGGGGAAAAGGGAAGAAATTTCTAGAAAGAAGACAGCCAGGACAAGAGCGAAGGGATAAGAGAGTTCTAGGGGAATAAACAGGACAGGGGAAGGGAAGGGACAGGGATATTCAAGGCCTTCGTAAGCCATGTTGTCTTGGTAGCACCCTTCAAAGCTACCTGCCTCCACCACCTGCTAATCTTGGGGCAGAAGGAGGGAGCTGATGACAATCAGAGCCCAGGTCACAACTGGACCAGTGTCGTTGGTTATGGGCCTTTCCTTGTAAATGCAGTGAGCTTGAAAATGTTCAGCCTCCCATCATATTCTCTTGGGTTTGACTGTTTTCCTTCCTTTCATTGGCCTCTTTTTCTCCAGGCCTCCTTTCTTGTCAGAGCATCTGGTTCCTATGGGATGTCTGGAGCTATCTTATTCTGGAAGGGTCCTGCCCTGTGGAGGCCATGTGGTAACTAAGGTAGAAGCCAAGGGAAGGGAGGCAACTTCCAGACCCTTAAAGCTGCCTACTCTCAGCTCAAGGACCTTTGGCTGATGGCTGTGACCTCAACATGATAGCTACAAATGTTTGTTCATCAGATAATGTATAAAACGGGATGCTTAAGAGGTTGCAAAGACTGTCAGTGTGAAAAATAGGTTCTTTGGAATTTGAATACACAAAATGGTAAGATTGCTTAGGCCTCTCTTGGAAAGTGATTGAGACACTGAGGTCACATTGGAACCTAGCTCAAAGCAGATGTTTAGTATAAGCTCCTTCCTTTCATCTCCTTCATTCCTCTGAGCCCTGGAGTTCACAAAAACATGGCAAGTTAAAGTCAGCTGTGAAAATCCACAAAAGGAGCCCTATAGAAAACAACAAGCATAAAATGTTTTAAGGGAGAAAAAAAGATGATTGTACCCTGAACACACAGTCAGGGACAATTTTCTAGGCATTATGCAAAGAAACCACTTTGCTCTTGGGAAGTTGTCTGTCCACTGGTGAGAGGAGTCCACCCAAATGACACAATGTATGATTCAAACTACATGCAGAGGAAGAGCGAAGAGATATAGCTACTGAAACAGGTGCCATCCCTCCCAGCTGGGAAAGCTGTGTACGGTTGTGTGGAGGAGGGGGCATTTGGGAGAGCGATAAGGTTTGGATTCCAGGGTAATAGAAAGACCCAAGGCGGGGAGGAAGGAAACACGGGAAAGAGAAAAGTTCAGTTGGGTTGCCCATGAAATGAATCAGATGTTAGAACCAAAGGAAGGCAGGTTGGAAAGTCCCATTGGAATGAGGGGATGTCAGGTCTAGAGGGCACCCGCTTTCTGCTGACTCCAGGAATTCCATCCTGCCTGGCCGGGGTCTCTGGGGACACTGGGTCAGGACGGGACGTGGTGAGTGAGTACAGTTGACAAGAGGCACTTGTGACCACCGGCAGCACATATTCACACTTTCGTGTGACATGACACATGGTGCCCGGGAGCACTCCATGACCCTGGAGCCCCCAGCCAGGCCTTGCACCAACCGCACTCAAGTAATTGCCCTGTTTCCAACCTCGGTAGCCACGTACATGTTCCCCTCTCTGCTCATCACATTTCAGAAAACCACTGCCACTCTCCCCAGGGCTGACCTAGGGACACGGTCAGCCTAGGGACATCCTGGGCAGCATGGTCAAAAGACACAGGCAGGATCCAGAACACCAACAGAGCAGCCTGGGATGGCTGAAGACAAAAGGCAGCCACGCGCCTGGCCTCCACTTGGCAGACTCAGGGCGACAGCAGTGGAAAAGCATCACGTGCTTCACTTCTGCCTATTCCACATGGCCTCCGAGCCCTCTGCTGCTGAGAAGAGTGCAGAGTATCCCATGTGAGCCTCTCGTGAGCCGCGATACTGCTTTTGCTGAAGGCCCTTTCATTCCAAGCATGTTTCCATGTCTCAGTGTTTACTGCCCTTCCATCCTAACTTGCCTGTGGCCAACAGCTGTCATAGTCATGTAGACAAGCTCGGAGTACCCTCCCCTCCTCTCCCAGCCCCAAAATGTCCCGTCAGTCCTCTCCCCATCTGCATCCCATGTGGTGGAAGGAACGCCCTCCACGAGGGGGAGTGGTCAACAGCTCAAATGATGAGACAGAGTTCCAACCGAATGCCTTGTTAAGCACATCTGATCAACCCCAAAAAACTGACGCGCTGCTGCTAAGGAACCACTGGCCCCAAGGGCATGATCCCAGGGAGAAACACACATTCTGTGACCAAATCTCCGACATAGGCAATAAGGAGGCGCCCCCCTTTAAATATGAGCCAACAAAATATAACAGCGAGCAGGATACTGAGGGAAATCAGCATTATTATTACTGGTAGATTTAAATTGTGCTCACAAAAAACTCAGATTTTTTAAACCTCTGATTTCTGAAGAGATTTTCCCTTGAAAGTACATTGTATAAATAAAACAGGGCATTTGCTTTTGACAGAAACAATGATGATTGAGATCACAGGATAGTCAATAAAATCTTCTTAACCCATAATTACACTGAAGAGCATTAGTGCCAGACCACTCTTGAGTACAGTCTGTATCTCCATCTCTGTCTCCACCCTTTGCTTATGCCCACCTGTCAAGTCCTACCTCATTACAGACATGAAAGGCAGGAACCTCTTCCTCCAAGAAGACCTCCTTACAACTCAGACAAGAGAAAGCTCTATCCCTTTATGTTCCTGGAATGCTTTTATAGCCTACCACATTGTGGGCTATAATACACGTGTCTTCTTTGCCCTGTTCAGCTGGGAGTCCCTTACTGGGAGAGAGGACATCTTAATCATTCTGTCCACTCTACAGTAGCTATCTTGATGTCTTTCAAAGACTAGTCCTTTCATAAAAGTGTTTTAATTGAAAAACACATGTCTGATGTTAAACCAAGCAGAATAATGAAGAATAAATGGAACTTTGAGAAAATGACTGATCGTGCCTTATCTACAGTTGGATGCACAGAAAAGGCTAATAAAATTTAAACCTGAAAAACAACAGAAAGAAGAAATGTCTTTCTTAGGACAGAATTCCATTGTATCGCTCGGCCATACTTTAATCAGCCTCTAATTACTGAACACATGGAGTACTGGGATTTTTTTTCCATTAATAAAGAATCATACAATGAGCAAAAATGAACTATCAATTTTGTGGGTATAATTATTACTTTAGAATAAACTGCTGGAAGGCAGTTTGACCCATACATGTGCATAGGTGTGTTTAAGACTTTATATAAATTGATACTTCTCAGTGGGAATTCTAATGTTTCATAAATAGGTGTGATCTTTGCATGTGTTTTCTGTTAGCTATGCTCAATTCAAGTCAAGGAATCTCCCTTTCTTCATAGGTATAGTTTGGCTCTTGAATTTGTGCTGGACTTTATCCAGCGTGTGTTGTCTGCTCCTTTTCTAGGCCTTCACTCTGTTGGGCCCCTGGATCCACCTTTAACCACATGCTCCGCGTGAGGAAGGGGGCTTGCTTGCCGTCTAGTGACTGGGTGGGTTCAGCCAATGCAGGGACCTTTAAGAAAGCTAAAGAGGTGTTGGTGGGGGAGAAGGGAGAAGCTCAGCACACCCACTCTCCTGGCCTCCTCACTATTGTCTTGTCAGTAGGTGCATTTCTCTAAAAAGGACCACGGCTTTGCTTAGATGCCCGCACTCCACAGTTTCTGGAAAATATTCCCTCCTCTTGCCCTTCAAGCTTTGGGTGGCAGGGAATATGCAGGGAGCATCTCTCCACTCTTACTAATCCTGGGGTGTTTCACCTTGCTTTGTGAACTCCTGCGACCCAACCCACATCTCTACAAAGAGACCCTTCCTTAAACTCTCCCACTCACCCTTCTGAGTGTTCCAACTACTACTTGACAGGCTTGGACTGACGTAGTAACTGGTATCAAGAGTAGTTCAGAGGCCGTGTGGCAATGAGATAATGTGAACACAATTTCTAAAATTAACAATGGTGTCTTTTGTGAAAATGCAAATATTTTAACCCACAATGCCTGTGACAATGGCTAATTTGATGATGGATCCCCTAGAAATTAAATAAATGGACAGCTTATCAGGTGTACTGAACATTCTGGTTCTGGTGGGCAGAATCCTAATATAAATCACTATCACGGGTTTCTATCACCTCACATACATTTTCTAGTCATAAACTGGTTTACAGACCCAGAGTAGCTTTTATCCTTTGAGGAAGAACACTACAGTGCGCCCACAGGTGTATGCTATGAATTTTCCTCTAGGCCTTCCCCAGAAGGAAGAAAATATTCAGGAAAAGGCATGCCTAGACCTTCCAAAGGTTATTAGATTCTGTCTCTGAACTAACATCAGGCTCTGGAGATTGACAAGTGGCCCATGGTGGCAGTTCAGAGTGGTGACTTATGTAAACTAGATGATGCATAGAGTTTTGGACTGACTCCACCTCTCCATTAGACTAGTGGGATTCATCATGGTTTATTTGTCCAGTTCCAACATGTAGAGTTCCAAAGACTTGAGAAATACAGAAGTGGTAACTCTTAACACAGCCCCATTTAACAAATTATTTGGCTCATAAGACCAGATGGTGTTTCAACACAATTGTAGATAACTGTTTCTCCTAAACTCACAGAGTAAGAGAAATATAAGTAAAATTAAGAAAGAGAGGCCCACTCTCAGCTAAAGAGCCAGGAGAAATCCCTTGAAGAAACAATGAAACAGACCTATCCAGTCTAACAGACACCACATTCGAAAAGGAGGTAATGAACATACTGAAGGAATTAAGAAAGGCTATTGACAGATTACTCAAAAAAGAACTAAAAATGATATGGAGAAGCCAAGAAAAATTAGAAAATTTATTAGCCAAGATAAAAGCTGAGCTAAAGGCAATGAACAGCAGAATGAATAATGCAGAAGAAAGATTAAGTGATTGGCAAGATAGAATAATGCAAATTATCCCATCAGAACAAACAACAGAAAGCCAAATGGAGCGGGGGGGAGGGATGACAGTGACATAAGAGACCTATGGGACACTATAAAGTGTGCCAATCTACACATAATTGAGGTTACAGAAGGAGAAGAAAGAAAAGGGGGACTGATTATGTATTTGAAGAAATTATGGCTGAAATCTTCTCAAACCTAGAGAAGGAAACATATATCCAGATACAGGAAGCACAGAGGGTCCCAAATGAGATAAACCCAAACAGACATACCCTAAGATATAATAAAAATGGCAAAAGTTAAAGCTTGTGAAGATTCTAAAGGCAGCAAGAGAAAAATAGGGTTAATTACAAAATAACCCCCAAAAGTCTATCATTTGATTTCTCTATAGATACACTGCAGGCCAGAATGGAGTGGCAAAATATTAATAATATTCAAAATCTTGGAAAGGAAAATCTGCAATCTAGAACACTCTTCCCAGAAAGATCATCATATAGAACAGGAGAGATGAAGAGTTTCTCAGATAAGCAAAAATAAAAGAATAGAGTAACACTAAACTGATCCTAAAAGAAGTATTGAAAGATCTTCTCTAAATAGAAAAGAAGCAAAGAGATACAGGAAAGAGAAAATCATAATTAGAAAGTAAGTCACTTAAATAAGTGAGTATACAGATCAAAAAGAAAATAATCTATTTGTGAAAGA
>SJYQ01094363.1:209907-243817 GCA_006410935.1 Redunca redunca
CATCAGTCAAAGTAAGCAGATATAGGAAGGGGTTAACATACTTGAAAAACAGGGTAATCACAAATCAAAATATAATAATAGATTCAGAAAAATAAAAGAGAGAACACAAGCATAAAATAAAAGTAAATTATCAAGCTACAAAGAGAGGAAAAAAATGAAGAAATGGAATCAACTGGACAACAAGGTTTAAAATGACAATAAATACATATTTATCAAAAATTACCTTAAATATCAGTGGACTAAATGTAATCAAAAGATAGAGTGGCATATTGGATTCAAAAAAACCTAACAGCCTATAAAATGGTGCCTACAAAAGACTCATTTTATGGCAAAGGGCACACTAAGATTGAAAGTGAGGGTATAGAAAAAGATATTTCATGCAAATGGCAAGAAAGTGGGGGTCACAAGACATATCAGATGAACTAAGGCTTTAAAAGAAAGGCCATAAAGAAGGGCACTATATAATGAAAGAAGGATCAATACAAGAAGAGGATTTTACGCTTGGCACCATAGGTGTACCTAATAAGGATCACACAAATATATAAAATAAATACTAATAGACATAAGGGGACTTCCCTATAGCTCAGATGGCAAAGAATCTGCCTACAGTGCAGGAGACCCGGGTTGGATCCCTAGGTCAGGAAGATCCCCTGGAGAAGGAAATGGCAACCCACGCCAGTATTCTTGCCTGGATAATTCCATGGACAGAGGAGCCTGGCGGTCTAGTCCATGGGGCTGCAAAGAGTTGGACACAACCAAGCAACTGACACAAACAGTACCACCTGGGTAGGCTGCCATCTAAGGGGTCACAAAAGAGCTGGACACAACTTAGTAATACACTAATACATACAGAGGGAAATTGACAGGAACACAATAATAGTATGAAACTAAAAGATATGAGGAAAGAACAATAACATGGAGACTAAAAAATATGCTACTAAAAAAAATGAATCAGTGATTAAATCAAAGAAGAAATTCAGAACTACTTAAGACAAATGACAATGAAAACATGACTATACAAATCTATGGGATACAGCAAAAGCAGTTTTTAGAGGGAAGTTCATAATGACAGACGTTTTCCTCAAAACAAAACAAAACAAAACAAGGAAATAACTAAACAATCTAACCTCCTACTTAAAAGAATTAGGAAAAAACAAAAAAAAATCCTGAAGTCAGCAGATGGAAGGAACTAGTAAAGGTCATAGAAAAAATAGAGATTTTTTTTTATGAAAAAGAATTAATAAAACCTAGAGTTTGTTCTTTAAAAGGGTAAACAACACTGACAAACCTCTGGCCAGGCTCACCAAGAACAAAAGAGAGAGAACCCACAAAAGCAAAAGAAATGAAAAAGGAAACATAATAACCAATATCTCAAAAAAAAAAAAATTAAGGGAATATTATGAACAATTCAGTTCAGTTGCTCAGTCATGTCCAACATTTTGCGACCCCATGAATCACAGCACGCCAGGCATCCCTGTCCATCGCCAGCTCCCAGAGGGCACTCAAACTCACTTCCATCAAGTTGATGATGCCATCTAGCCATCTCATCCTCTATCGTCTCCTTCTCCTCCTGCCCCCAATCCCTCCCAGCATCAGTCTTTTCCAATGAGTCAACTCTTCGCATGAGGTGGCCAAAGTATTGAAGTTTCAGCTTCAGCATCATTCCTTCCAATGAACACTCAGGACTGATTTCCTTTGGGATGAACTGGTGGGACCTCCTTGCAGTCCAAGGGATTCTCAAGAGTCTTCTCCAAAACCACAGTTCAGAAGCATCAACTGTTTGGTGCTCAGCTTTCTTCACAGTCCAACTCTCACATCTATACATGACCACAGGAAAAACCATAGCCTTGACTAGATGGACCTTTGTTGGCAAAGTAATGTCTCTGCTTTCTAATGTACTCTCTACGTTGGTCATAACTTTCCTTCCAAGGAGTAAGCGTCTGTTAATTTCATGGCTGCAAACACCATCTGCAGTGATTTTGGAGCCCCCCAAAATAAAATCTGGCACTGTTTCCACTGTTTCCCCATCTATTTCTCATGAAGTGATAGGACCAGATGCCATGGTCTTGGTTTTCTAAATGGTGAGCTTTAAGCCAGTTTTTTCACTCTCCTCTTTCACTTTCATCAAGAGGCTTTTTAGTTCCTCTTCACTTTCTGCCATAAGGGTGGTATCATCTGCATATCTGAGATTATTGATATTTCTCCCAGCAATCTTGATTCCAACTTATGCTTCTTCCAGCCCAGCGTTTCTCATGATGTACTCTGCATAGAAGTCAAATAAGCAGGGTGACAATATCCAGCCTTGACATACTCCTTTTCCTATTTGGAACCAGTCTGTTGTTCCATGTCCACTTCTAACTGTTGCTTTCTGACCTGCATATAGGTTTCTCAAGAGGCAGGTCAGGTGGTCTGTTATTCCCATCTCTTTCAGAATTTTCCACAGTTTATTGTGATCCATACAGTCAAAGGCTTTGGCATAGTCAATAAAGCAAAATAGATGTTTTTCTGGAACTCTTGCTTTTTCGATGATCCAGCAGATGTTGGCAATTCGATCTCTGGTTCCTCTGCCTTTTCTAAAACCAGCTTGAACATCAGGAAGTTCACGGTTCACGTATTGCTGAAGCCTTGCTTGGAGAATTTTGAGTATTACTTTACTAGCGTGTGAGATGAGGGCAATTGTGCAATTATACACCAACAATTTCAATAATCTAGAAATTAACAGGTTTCTAGAAACATATACCCTACCATAATTGAATCAAGAAGAAATAAATAATTTGAACAAAGCTGATCCTTAGAAATGAAATAGAATCTATTTTTTAAAAACCTCCATACAAACAAAAGTACAGGACCAGAGGGCTTATTCTACCAAACATAAGAAAAACTCACATCAATCCTTCTTAAACTCCTCCAAAAGATTTGAAGAGGGAATACCCACAGACACTCTATGAAGCCACCATCACCCTGATATCAAAACCAGACAAAGACACCACCACAGAAGAAAATTATAGGCTAATAACTTTGATGAATATAGATGCAAAAATTCTCAACAAAATAACAGCAAACCAAATCCAACAGCACATAAAAACATTCACACACCACAACCAAAAGGGTTCATCCCAAACTCACAAGGATGGTTCAAAATATGCAAAATCAATGTGATACACCACACAAAAAAAAGACGATACAAAGCTTTGTGATCATCAAAATAGATACAGAGAAAGGGGCATAGAAGGACATATATCAACATAATAAAAGCTATTTATGACAAACCCATAGCCAGTGTAATTCTCAAGGGTGATACAGTGAAAACCTCCCAATTCAAATCTGGAATAAGACAAGGATGCCCACTCTCACCACTCTAATTCAATATAGTATTGGAAGTCCTCACCACAGTAATGAGAAAAAGAAATAAAAGCTATTCAAATTGGAAGGGAAAAGGTAAAATTGTCACTATATGCAGATGGCATATACTATATAAAGAAAACGCTAAAGACTCCACAAAAAAACTACTAGAACTGGTAAATGAATTCAGCAAGGTAGCAGGATACAAGATTAACTTACAGAAATCAGTTGCATTTCTTTGCACTGTAACAGTGAAATATCAGAAAGGGAATGAAAAAAAACTTTTAAAATTACACTAAAAAATACTTAGGAAACCTGACCAAGGAGGTGAAAGACTATGCTGAGAACCATAAATCATTAATAAAGGAAATTAAAGAGGATTCAAAGAAATGGAAAGATATCCCATGCTCTTGAAGAATGACTGTTAAAATGACAATACTCCCAAAGCAACCTACAAATGTAATGCAATCCATATCAAATTACCCATGACCCTTTTTAACAGGACTAGAACAAATAATCCTAAAATTTATATAGACCCATAAAAGACCCAGAATTGTCAAAACAATCCTGAGGAAAAGTAGGGCAAGAGGCATAACCCTCCCAGACTTCAGACAATATGACAAAGCTACACTAATCAAAACAGTGTGGTACTGGGACAAAACCAGACATATGGGTCAGCAAAACAGAATGGAAAGCCCGGAAATGAACCCACACACCTACAGTCAATCTTTCACTAAGGAGGCAAAAATAAAAAATAGGAAAGAGACAAAGTCTCGTCAGCAAGTGATACTGGGGAAGTTGGACAACTGTGTGTAAATCAATGAAGCCACAGCACACCTTCACACCATGCATGAAAATGAACTCAAACAAATGGCTTAAAGATTTAAACATAACACATGACACCTTAGAACTCCTAGAAAAGATCATAGGAAAAACATTCTCCAACATAAATTGTACCAGTATTTTCTTCTATCAATCTCCCAAGGCAATAGAAATAATAACAAAAGTGAACAAACAGGACCTCATCAAACTTACATGCTTTTACACAGCAAAGGAAATCATAAACTAAATGAAAAGACAATCTACAGACTGGGAGAAAATATTTTCAAACAATGGGACTGGCAAAGGCTTCATTTCCAAAATATAAAAACAGCTCACACAACCCAACAACAACAAAAACCAAACAAAACCCAATCAAAAAATCGGCAGGCCTAAATAGACATTTCTCAAAATAAGACATACAAATGGCCAATAGGCACAATAAAAGCTGCTCAACATTGTTAACTGTCATAGAAATGTAAATTAAAACTACAATGAGATACCATCTCACATCAGTTAAAACGACCGTCACTAAATAAGCTACAAATAATACATGCTGGAGAGGGTGTGGAGAAAAGATAACCCTCCTGCACTGTTCATGAGAATGTAAGTCGATGTAGCCACTATGTAAAACTGTATGAAGATTCCTCAAAAAAAACTAAAAATAGAGCTGCCATATGATCCAGCTATCCAACTCCTGGGTATATATCTGGAGTATATAACTTTAAAAGATACATGCACCCCTGTGTTCACTGCAGCACTATTTGCAATAGCCAAGGCATGGAAACAACCTGAATGTCCATCAAGAGATGGATGGATAAAGAAGACATGGTGCACACACACAGTGGAATACTACTCAGCAATTAAAAAGAATGAAACAATTCCACATGCAGCAACAGGGATGGATGAAGAGATTGTAATACTCAGTACAGTAAATCAGAAAAAGAAATACCACATTATATCACTTACCCGGAATCTAAACTATGACACAAATTAACCTATCTGTGAAACAGAAACAGGGTCACAGACACAGAAAATGGATTTATGGTTGCCAAGTGGGGGCAGGGAGGATATAGGGGAGAGATGGACCCGGAGTTTGGAATTAGTATATGCCAACTAGTACATATAGGATGAACAAACAACAAGTTCCTACTTTATAGTACAGGGAACTATATTCAGTATCCTATTATAAACCATAATGGAAAAGAATATAAAAAAGAACGTACTTATGTGTACCACTGCGTCACTTTGCAGTAGAGCAGAAATCAGCACAACATTATAAATCAGCTATACTTCAGCAAATAAATAAGACCCCAAAACAAAACAAAACCAGATGGCTGTGGAGAATAATTGTGTGTTATTGCAAACTTAATCAGGCAGTGACACCAATTTTAACTTTGGTTGCAAATATGGTGATTCACTAAGAAAAGCAGCGCACTGGCCAAAGGAATGCAGCTTGACAAATGCTGTTTCCCCAATTTCTATTGATAAAGGTGATCAGAATGGACTTGCCTTCACATTGTCAACTCTCTTACTCTTTTGCCAGAATATTATCCAGATGGACCTTGACTTTCAATATGCCACAGAACATATTGAAGGGCCAGTGTGCCAGTAATAGTGTACAAATGGTACATGGTGACAAAAACTGCCTGTGGCGAATTGGGTGGCATCTAATTTCACCAAATCACAGAGTGGGACACAGAATGCCTTGTTAAATGGAAACGGTCTAATTGAGACTACAGTCAAGTAAGTCCAGAGGCCACAAGTAAATGGCATGAATAGGCACATCCTCCTAATATTTCCCTGCTTTTCCATCTACTCACACTAATGGCCTCATTGGGAGATTTCAATCATCAGAGGAGGAAAAAATATGAGCACAGTTTATGCATAGATCTGCAGATATATAGTTCCACAGGGGGCAGGGTGGAGGCTGGCCTTGAAAGAAGAGAGATGACTTCATTTGGACTGACAGAGTAGCACCTCTTCCTGCCTACCTCTCCTGAAGAAGGAAAAGACCGGAAGTAAGGCTTGACATTAAGTCACTGGCAGTGGTTAACGACTAGATGGCTGGTTAGGAACTTGAAAAGATCAAAATTGGAAAACTACTGATAAAGAAGCCAGGGCTAAAGATGTGCAGATGGACGTCTCAGCACTAACACAGAGAAGACAATCACTTCTTACAAAAATGCCACCCCCAGAGGGCATCACTATAGAGCAAGTCCTCAACTATCAGTCAGACTGACAGTGGATGTCAGTCAACACTTTCCCAGACGCCCAGTGCATGCTGAATGGGCTCATGCCCAAACTAGCCATGGAATCATGGTTGGAGGATGAACTCAAATGATTTTCCCAACCTACAACCAAGAAAACTCTACCCAGCAAGGCTCTCATTCAGATTCAGTGGAGAGACCAAAAGTTTACAGATAAGCAAAAGCTAAGAGAATTCATCACAACCAAACCAGATTTACAACAAATACTAAAAGAACTTCTCTAGGTGGGAAAAAGACCAGGAGCTTATAAGAATCTTGTACACTTATAGACTGCTACATCAAAACCTCATGGGAACACTAAACCAAAAAAGTACAGTAAGTACACACAGAAGGAAAAACAACCCAAACTCAACACTGTGTATGGTCATCAAATCAAGACAGAACAAAATAAGACTGAAGATTTATAAAAACAAACCCAAAACAATTAAGAAAATGTCAAGATTGGTAATTATTAATACTTCAAATATAAATGGATTAAATGCTCTAACCAAAAGACATAGACTGGCTGAATGGATATAAAAACAAGACCATATATATGCTGTCTACAAGAGACTCACTTCAGATCTAGGGACATATATAGACTGAAAGTGTGGGGATGGGAAAAGGTATGCTATGCAAATGGAAACCAAAAAAAAAGAAAAACCTGGAATAGCAATACTTATTATTAGAAAAAAGTAGACTCTAAAATAAAGGCTGTTACCAGAGACAAAGGACACTACATAATGATCTAGGGATCAGTCCAAGATGATATAATTGTAAATATATAGGCACACAACATAGAAGCACCTCAATATATAAAGCAAATTGCCAACACCTTATATATAGAAGGGGAAATCAAGAGTATCACAGTAAGTGGGAGACATTAACACCACACTTCCATGAATGGACAGATATTCAGGCAGAAAATCATTAAGGAAACATAAGCCTTAAATGACACATTAAACTGGACAGATTTGATTGATATTCATAGGAGATTTAATTTGAAAGCAATAGAACACACATTCTTCACAAGTGCACATGAACATTCTCCAAGATAGATCACATCTTGGGCTACAACTTAAGCCTCAGCAAAACTGAGTCAAGAAAACATCAGTTAAGAAAACTGAAGTCACATCAAGCATCTTTTCCAACCATGGTGCTATGAGATTAGAAACCAATTACAAGAAAAAACTTAAAAAAAAAAGCAAACCCACAAACATGTGGAGGCTAAAAAATATGCTACTAAAAACTAATGGATCACTGAGGAAATCAAAGAGGAAAAGTTAAAAATACCTAGAGACAAGTGGCAATGAAAACACGACAATGCAAAACCTATGGGGCACAGCAAAAGCAGTTCTGAGAGGCAAGCTTATAGCAACCCAGTCTTACAGCAGGAAATAAGACATCTCAAACGGAAAACCTAAACTACGTCTAAAGCAACTAGAGAGAAGAACAAACAGCACCCAAACTTAGTAGAAGAAAAGAAACCACAAAGACCAGAGCAGAAATAAATGAAGACAAAGAAAACAACAGCAAAGATCAGTGAAACTGAAAGCAGGCTCTTTTAAAGCGTCAGTCTCATTTTTGCAGTGAAAGTTACAAACAATACACCATAAATTGATTGAAAGTTATAAACTTAATAAATGTCAGGTTCATAAAAAAATAAAAGCTGGTTCTTTGAGAAGATAAAATTGATAAACAGCCAGATTCATTAAGAAAAAAGGGAGAAGACACAAAATTAATAAAATTAGTAATGAAAAAGAAGTTGCAACTGAGACCACAGAAATTCAAAGGATCATAAGACTACTACAAGCAACTATATGCCAATAAAATGGACAACCTGGAAGAAATGGACAAATTCTTAGAAAAGTACAACTTTCCAAGACTGATCCAGGAAGAAATAGAACATATAAACAGACTAATTACAAGTACTGAAAGTGAAACTATGACTAAAAATTTGCTAATAAACAAAATGTAGGACCAGGAGAATTCTATCAAACATTTAGAGAAGAATTAATGCTTTTCTGTTTGAAACTGTTACAAAAAACACTACAGAGGAAGTAACACTCCAAATCTCATTCTATGAGGCAACTATTTCCCTGAAACCAAAACCAGACAAAGACATCACTTGCAAAAAAGACAATTACAGGTCAATATCACTGAAGAATATAGACAAAAATATCCTCAACAAAACACTAGCGATATGAATCCAACAATACATTAAAAGGATCATACACCTTGATCAAGTGGAATTTATCCCAGGAATGAAAGGATTCTTCAATATATGCAAATCAGTATGATATATATTAACATACTTAAGAATAAAAACCATGTGATCAACTTAATGGATACAGAAAAGACTTTTGACAAAATTCAACACCCATTTACGATTAAAAAAAAAAAACAACAAAACACTCTCCAGGAAGTGGACATAGAGGGAACTTACCTCAACCTGAAGTCCATGTATGACAAACCTACAGATAGCATAATACTCAATGGGGAAAGGTGGAAAGCATTTCCTCTAAAGTTAGGAGTGAGACAAGGATGTCCACTGTTGCCACTTTCATTCAACATAGTCTTAAAAGCCCTAGCCATGGCAATCAGGAGAAATAAAGGAAATCCAAATTGGAGAAGTAGTGGTAAAGCTGTCCTGGTATCCCCCGGCACTGTGCACAGGAAATCCTGAAGATATTACTAGGAAACTGTTGAAGCTCATCAAGGAATTCAGTAAATTCGTAAGACACAAAATTATTATACAGAAATCTCTTGCATTCCTATACACTAACAACAAAAGACCAGAAAGAGAAATTAAGGAAAAATTAAGGAAACAGGAAACAATGTACCATTGCATCAAAAAGAATAAAATACCTAGGAACATGACTTAACTAAACAACAAAACCTACCTAAGGAGGCAAAATGTCTGTACTCAGAAAATGGTAAGACACTGATGACACAGACAGATGGTGAGATACATGTTCTTGGACTGGAAGAATACCCAAAGCAATCTATAGATTCAATGTAATCGCTATCAAATTACCAATGGTATTTTTCACAGGACTAGAACAAAAACTTTTTTATTTTTACAATTTGTATGGAAAGTGTCTCTTTGCAACACCATGGACTACAGTCCATGGAATTCTCCAGGCCAGAATACTGGAGTGTATAGCCTTTCCCATTTCCAGATCTTCCCAAGCCAGGGATCGAACCCAGGTCTCCCGCATTGCAGGCAGATTCCTTACCAGCTGAGCCACCAGGGAAGCCCAAGAATACTGGAGTGGCCAGCCTATCCCTTCTCCAGGGGATCTTCTCGACCCAGGAATCGAACTGGGGTCTCCTGCACTTCAGGAAGATTCTTTACCAACTGAGATATGAGGGAAGCCATGGAAACACGAAGGATCCCAAATAGCCAAAGCAATCTTAAGGAAAATGGCACTGGAGGAATCAGGCCCCTGGCTTCAGACTGTACTACAACAACTAAAGCAGTATGGCACAGGTACAAAGACAGAAATATCAATCAGTGGGACAGGATAGGATCCCAAAGATAAACCCACACGCTTATGGGCACCTAATCCATAACAAGGAGACAAGAATATACAATGGAGACCAGACAGTCTCTTCAGTAAGTGGTATTGGGAAAGCTGGATAGCCATATGCAAAAGAAAAAAATTAGAACATCCTCTAACACCATACACAGAAATAATCTCAAAATGGGCCAAAGACCTAAATGTAAGAATGAATACTATAAAAGTCTGCAGAAAAAAATATAGGAAGAACTTTTTGATGACATAAATCACAACATGATCTTTTTTTCACCTACCTCATACAGTAATTAGAATACAAAACAAATGGATGAGATCTAATTAAACCTAAATGCTTTTGCACAGGAAGTGAAGTGAAGTCGCTCAGTCATGTTCGACTCTTTGCGACCCCATAGACTGCAGCCTGCCAGGCTCCCCTGTCCATGGGATTTTCCAAGCAATAGTACTGGAGTGGATTGCCATTTCCTTCTCCAGGGTATCTTCCCAACCCAGGGCACAAACCCGGGTCTCCTTCATTGTAGACAGAGGCTTTACCGTCTGAGCCACCAGGGAAGTCTGGAGACCATAAATAAAAACACAACCCACAGAATGGGAGAAAATAATTGCAAAAAAAGCAACCAAGAAGGGATTAATCTCCAAAATATACAAACAGCCCATGCAGATCAATAATGACAACAAAATGCAACCCAATAAAATAATGGGTAGAAAATTTAAATAGATATTAGCAGACATACAGATGGCCAATAGACACGTGAAAAAAATTTTAACATTGCAAATCAGTACTACATGAGGTATCACCTCACACTGGTCAGAATGGCCATCAGTAAAAAATCAACAAACAATAAATGCTGGAGAAGGTGTGAAGAAAAGGGTACCCTCCCTACACTGTTGGTGAGAGTGTAAACTGGCACAGCCACTATAAGTAGAGATTCCTGCTTCCCTGGTGTCTCAGTGCCACACAGGAGACATGGCAAGAGCTGTGGGTTCGATCCCTGGGTGGGAAAGATCCCCTGGAGAAGAGAATGGGAACCCACTCCAGTATTCTTGCGTGGAAAATCCCATGGACGCAGGAGCCTGACGGGCTACACAGTCTGTGGGGTCACAAAGAGTCGGACACAACTTAGCAACCAAACAACAACAACAATTCAGCAAGCCTACTCCCAGACATATACCCAGAGAAAACCATACTTTGAAAAGGCACATGCAACCCAGTGTTCATAACAGTACTCTTGACAATAGCCAGGACATGGAAGTAACCTGCATGTCCATCAATAGAGAAATAGATAAAGAAGATGTGGTACACACACAGAACAGAATACTGCTGAGCCATAAAAAGAACAAAATAATGTCATTTGCAGCAACACTGATGAACCTAGAGACTGTCATACTGAGTGAAGTCAGGCAGAGAAGGACAAATATCATATGATACCACTTATATGTGGAATGTCAGAAATGGTACAAATGAACTTATTCGCACAAAAGACATAAAGCTACAGATGTAGGAAACAATCGCATCATTGCTAGGGTAGAAGAGGAGGAATATCAACATATACACACTACTACATTTAAAGCATATAAAAAAGGACATGATATATATATAGCACAGAAATACTCTAAAACAACCTATACGGGGAAAGAACCTAAAAGAGATGCTTTTACAATGTTTTGTTACTTTATGTTGTACAGTGAAGCAAATCAGTTATATATATGTACATAAAAAACCAACTGTGGGGCTTCCATCCTAACTCAGGAAAGAATCTGCCTGCAATGCAGGAGACCCAGGTTTGATTCCTGGGTCAGGAAGATCCCCTGGAGAAGGAAATGGCAACTCACTCCAGTATTCTTCCCTGGAGAATCCCATAAACAAAGGAACCTGGCAGGCTACAGTCCATGGGATCGCAAGAGTCAGACATGACTTAGTGACTAAAACCACCACCAAAACCAACTGTACTGCAATAAAAATAAAACTATACGCCAATAAAAAAATTTTTAAAACAAACGTAAGACTTTCCCTCTTGGGACACACTTAGTTCCTACTCCTTACTGAATGCCCTCTCTGCCAATGGCAATTCATACTCAATATGGCTCTAACTAATTCCTGGGTATACCAGTCATCTAGGACACAGTGATTACATTGTTCCTTCCATCTTCCATTGTGGAAAGGGCAACAATTCTGCCTCACCAGAATAAATGCACTTCATGTTAATAGACTGGCTTTCTCGTATATTGTTTCTACTTACAGGACAATCAATGCCTTACCTACTACCATGTTTCCAAGCCAAACTTGGGTCTGCTCATCTGTGCACAGTAAAGCTAATCTGCTGAGACCAGGTTATGGCGAGGAAAAGTGTAGCACTTACTGTAAGGCCAAGCAAAGGGTATGGGCGACTAATGTTCAAAAAGCTTCAGTTTTAGGAAAAGGTTTTTAAAAACAGGGTGAGGAAAAGGAAATACAAAGTCACTACACATAAAAAATAAAAACAGGGTGAGGGACAGGATCGGAGGGTATGTTATCAGCTCGTGGACATTCTTCTGACCAGGCTGGTGGTGAGGTAATCAGGACTCAACATCAACTTTCTGGTTTCCACCAGTCTAGAAACCAGATTAGTCTAGTGTCGATGTGCTTGTGATCAGCATGCAGTTCTCTTCTTCCACCTGGTGGGGGTTTTAGCACCTGTAGCTCACGGACATGGCTCACGGTGTTATCCATTGCCCTTGTTATCCAACTAAAGGTCCCTGACTTTGTTTAATGGCTAAATTCTAATTATTTTGTCTTGCTTGACTGTTTTCCTTTGTTTCAGCATTTTTCACTTCTGGATTAAATTTGTTCTTTGGAACTTGATGAGGGCCTATGAGACTTTGCTCTGGTTGTTTTAGGTTTTTGTTTTTCTGATGGTTTTTAAATTTATAAATAAGAAGCAGATGAAGGACATGGGCAGTGGGATGGGGGTAAGTTCTGTCCCAGGAAGGGCCCATAGGGTGCGGCTCAGTTACAATGGTATCCTAAAAAAATTTATCTCCAACAAAGCACACTTTTTATGGCAGAATTACAGCACTGACCTCATGCTCATGAAATTACAATGTGCCCTACTACCCAGAGGCAGCTGGCTTGGTAAGATGGTGAAGGCTTAGTTACAGAACCAGTAGGAAGATAACATTTAGCATTTAGGCTGAGGAGCTACCTTACAGAGTGTAGTATGTTCCTTAAATCAGCCCATATTGGGGTCACTCCAGCTGCCAGAATTCATGGGTCTAAGAGGTAACGCATGGAATTGGGAGTTGAGTCTCTCCCAATTTCAGCAAAGGGTTCATTGAAGACTTTCTTTCCTTTACTATGGCCATGGCTTTGATGAGGTTGAAGTTTCTAGTGCCCAAAGTGGGAAAGCTTCCACCAGGGGTCAATTTCATTGACATTGCAGCCTGACACTGAATCCTGCATGTGCACATGCCAGGTTGCTTCAGTTGTGTCTGACTCTTTGTGACCCACTGGACTAAAGCAATGCTCAAAATTCTCCAAGCCAGGCTTCAGCAATACATGAACTGTGAACTTCCTGATATTCAAGCCGGTTTCAGAAAAGGCAGAGGAACCAGAGATCAAATTGCCAACATAAAGTTCCAGAAATACATCTATTTCTGCTTTATTGACTATGCCAAAACCTTTGGCTGTGTGGATCACAATAAACTGTGGAAAATTCTGAGAGAGATGGGAATACCAGACCACCTGACCTGCCTCTTGAGAAATCTGTATGCAGGTCAGGAAGCAGCAGTTAGAACTGGACATGGAACAACAGACTGGTTCCAAAGAGGAAAAGGCGTATGTCAAGGCTGTATATTGTCACCCTGCTTATTTAACTTATATGCAGAGTACATCATGAGAAATGCTGGACTGGAAGAAACCCAAACTGGAATCAAGATTGCCAGGAGAAATATCAATAACCTCAGATATGCAGATGACACCACCCTTATGGCAGAAAGTGAAGAGGAACTAAAAAGCCTCTTGATGAAAGTGAAAGAGGAGAGTGAAAAAGTTGGCTTAAAGCTCAACATTCAGAAAACGAAGATCATGACACCCAGTCCCATCACTTCATGGGAAATAGATGGGGAAGCAGTGGAAACAGTGTCAGACTTTATTTTGGGGGGCTTCAAAATCACTGCAGATGGTGACTGCAGCCATGAAATTAAAAGACGCTTACTCCTTGGGAGAAAAGTTATGACCAACCTAGATAGCATATTCAAAAGCAAAGATATTACTTTGCCGACTAAGGTCCATCTAGTCAAGGCTATGGTTTTTCCAGTAGTCAAGTATGGATGTGAGAGTTGAACTGTGAAGAAGGCTGAGCGCTGAAGAATTGATGGGTTTGAACTGTGGTGTTGGAGAAGACTCTTGAGAGTCCCTTGGACTGCAAGGAGATCCAACCAGTCCATTCTGAAGGAGATCAGCCCTGGGATTTCTTTGGAAGGAATGATGCTAAAGCTGAACCTCCAGTACTTTGGCCACCTCATGCGAGGAGTTGACTCATAGGAAAAGACTCTGATGCTGGGAGGGATTTGGGGCAGGAAGAGAAGGGGACGACAGAGGATGAGATGGCTGGATGGCATCACTGACTTGATGGGCGTGAATCTGAGCGAACTCTGGGAGTTGGTGATGGACAGGGAGGCCTGGCATGCTGTGATTCATGGGGTCACAAAGAGTTGGACACTCCTGAGCGACTGAACTGAACTGGACTGCAGCCTGCCAGGCTCCTCTGTCAATGGGATTCCCCAGGCAAGAATACTGGAGTGGGTTGCCGTGCCCACCTCCAGGGGATCTTCCCAACCCAGGGATTGGATCCGCATCTCTTATGTCTGCTGCATTGACAGTCAGGTCTTGACCACTAGCACCACCCGGAAAGCCCGATGCTGAAACCTACCCATGGTAGAGGACGTATTTCACTGACTTGACTGATCCCACTACCAAGGGCAAATTGCGTTGCTGTGCAAGTGGGACTATATCTGCGAGACAGGGGTTCACTGTAATTGGTGGAGAGTTGCAGAAATGAAGTCTGCTTCACAGAAATGCCACATTGAATTGAATTGTTATTTAAAGAATGAGAAATAAATGATACAAATTATTAAAATATTTTAAAAAAGAAAATTGCAGAAATCCAACGCATATGGGACCACAATGAATTTGATCTTGTGACAAATGAGAGTGGGCATAACTTCAACACAACAGAATCCCACCCAATCAAAGTGCTGGTAGACAGTAAGGAAAACATGGAATAAGTGGTGTAAAAGAAAACCATCATTATTGAGGGTTCTTGGCCAGTTACACAAGCAGGGTCCCCAGTAGCTGCTAAAATTTACAGTGATTGTTTCCCATCCTTCCCCCTGTGCAGCCTCAACTAAGATAAAGGACATCTGAAGTTTAACGTGGTGCCACTGAAGTCATATTCAAGTCAGATCATTTCCTTTAATGTTCCCCATCTTCGGCGTCTCCTAGAATTTTTGTTCTCCAGATATTGAGTCCCTGGGTCTCTTCTTGATATTTCTTTATATTTTCCATTTTGATTCCCAAGTTTTGGGTTCTAGGAGGATAACATTTGCCCTGATTTCTAGTATAGTTTTCTGAAATATCCATTGTGATATTCATTTTATTTTGTCTTGTGGAAAACATGATTTCCAAGATCTCTTCCTTCATTTGTAGGATTTTATTTCCCCATTGCTGTTTTCTTTTATTTTTATGAATGTGATAGCCTCTCCCATCTCACGGCAACTGTGAATTTAATGCTTTTGAAGTTGTTCCTGTTTCCTGGCCACTCAGCTGGATTCTCCTCTTCAAACTGCTGATCTGTTTATTTTACAAAGGGAAATTGAGGTCAGTGGTTTGAGGACTGTATATCAGAATCACTTGGCAAGCATTTTCAAAATATACATTCCCAGTTTAACTCTCCCTCCTTCAATGCCGCTGCTCCCAGTTCCAACGAAAGTGTTAACAGTCTCCAAGAACTGTGTCTAGAGAAGAGTCTTAGGAAATAAAACACCTACCCAGGTGATTCTGGCATGCTTCCTCACCCCACAGTGAGAAATAGCAAACTGATATGAACCGTACACAGATGGTGTGGACTTCCTCTAGGAACCCGGGTTATTAGTTGGTTAGCATATTGACTTGCTATAATGTGCTGTGTGTGGACATTCTGTGTTGGCAGTGGTAGCCCACAGGAGAAAACTTTCAGCAGTAGCAGGCCAGGAGAGCTAGTGGAGTCTTAGAGGTGGCTGTTTAATCAGCTTATTATGATGCCACATTGCTTGGTCTTCAGATGGCATTCAGTAAATATTTACTCTGGAAGGAATGAGAAGATCAGAGCACTAGTTGCCAAGGAGAGTCAGGAAAGCTGGCTTGGAGGTTGTGAGCGTCCAAGAATCCACTGCTGTGCCGCTGACTCTTCCGTTCCACACTGGCTGCGGCACCTGCAGCCAACTGCAGTCCTGGCCCCTCTTCTTTCCATGGTCCTGTCACACAACTTCTGGCTCCACTGCAGACAGGCTCCTGGGTTTGCTTCTGTGATGTCACCAGTAGCAGCTAGAGTCAACAGGCCAGAGTACAGAGGCTTGGTCACCTGGTTCCTAATGTTTTTGTACATTAGTTGTGGGTACCCCTCTCTGACATGTTTCAAGCATTTGTTCCAGAAATGCTGGCAGTTTCCAGAAATGCCATTGAAAAAAAATCTCCATCCATCCACTTACTTCTGTGTGATTTAGTTATCTCCTCTCCTTGTGCTGACTTGCAGGTTTGCCGTCTCTGCCAAGCACATCCATCACTCTCAACCTATTTACTCTCATCTGAAAATGTTGCAAAATGCCTGCCTGGCCTATAGATAATAACTGTTATTTCCTCAAGTTACTACAATATTTCCCTTTGTTTTAATGTAATTTTTGTCATTTCAAAAGAACGCTTGAGCTCTAGTCTTTATCTTGAACACTGATTTTTCTATGTAAATTTCTACATCTAAGTCAGGAGATGCAGGCTTGCAGACTGTAGGGCAAATGCAATTACAGGTATATTTTCTGACCACCTCACTATTACTAATGGTATAAAACATTTTGATGAAAGGTTAGAAGCATACTGCAGAGGACATGACTGATGTTCATCAGTATTGAGTCCCTTTCCTCTCCTGGTCATAAAGGTGACCATCTATGCCCCTTGCAGTTGGAAAGGGCCATGGGACTTGTTTACATCAATGAAATGTGAGACGTTAACTACATCCCTTTCTGCCTATTCTCCAGCCTGTCCCCCTGCAGCAGCAGCTACAGGAACCACCCGTCTCAGATGGTGGAGTCACAAGATGGTAGGACACAGTCAGCCTGAATTCTGGAGTGACTGTAGGCCCATGTGAATCGACCTTTGATGTGTTAAAGACTTTGAAACTGTTTTTGAGTACAACCTAACAATTCATTCTGATTATTTTGTATTTGGGTTTTCTTTTCCCCCCATATAACATATCAGCATTTTTCCATGCCTCTAACATTCATCTAAGAACAAGATTTTTAATGGCTGCAGAATATTTCATCATAAGTTTATATGCCACAAATTTTTTGAACAAATCCCCTATCACTGAGCATCTAGTCAGAGCATTTTTAGAAACAACACTTTGATGAGCTTTATTCTGTTTGGCATTGGTTCTGTATCAAATTGTGCTAATGCTATTCTTATAATTAGTGTTAAACACTGCTGCAAGTAAAAGAAAACTTCATTGTTAACAGGTATAAAAATCTACAGACTGTTTAAAGACAGCATGATTTTTTATGTAGAAAATCCCAAGGAATCTAACAAAACAACTACAATAAGTGAATTTAGCAAGATTAATCATATAAATACTCATGAAAGTCAAAGTGTTAGTTGCTCATTCATGTCACCCCATGGACTGTAGCCTAACAGGTTCCTCTGTCCAGGGGATTTTCTAGGCAAAAATACTGGAATGAGTAGCCATTCCCTTCTCTACAGGATCTTCCTGACCCAAGGATCGAACCGGGGTCTCCTGCATTGCAAGCAGATTCTTTACCATCTGAGCTACCAGGGAAGCTCCTATAAATATGTATAAATTGGTTGCATTATATATACTAGTGTGCAAATGATTGAAAAATGTAAATAAAATCAATTTATAATAGCAACAAAAAAACCCCCACATGACTAGGATATAGTTTATAAATAAAAGACACACAATAAAGGGATGAGATTCAAGACAGAGAAGGACTTGAGCTCACCACCTCTCATGGAAGCACCAAAATCACAATGAATAACCATAGACAAAGAAGACTCAAATCTATCAAAAAAGATATTCCACGCACAAAGGCAGAGAGAAAACCATAATGAGATGGTAGGAGGGGTACTTTAGCAATATAATCAAGTCCCAGCAACTGGAAAATAATTATATTGCGGAGTTTCTTGCACAGGAGTGAGACTTCTGAGTCCCCTATCAGGCTCCCCAGTCTCAGGGATCTGGTATTGTGAGAAGGAACCCCCAGACAATTTAGCTTAGAGGGTCAGCAGGACTTGAGTGAGGAAGCAGACTGTACTCTTGGAGGGTACAAACAAGATTTGACATGCACTGGGATGCAACAAAGGCGATTCTAAGAGGGAAGTTATAGCAATAAAATTTACCTCAGGAAAGAAGAAAAATCTCAAATAAAAAACCTAACTCTACACCTTAAGCAACTAGAGAAAGAAGGACAGACAAAACTCAAAGTTAGATAAGATGAAATTATAAAGATCAGAGCAGAAATAAATGAAAGAGTCAAAGAGCAATAGAAAAGATCAATGAAACTAACTAAAGTCGGTTCTTCTAAAAAGACCAAAAAAATAATGGACCTTTAACTGGACTCAAGAAAAAAGGGGAGAGGGCTCAAATTAATAAAATTGGAATTGAAAAAGGAGAAGTTACAATGGGCATCACAAAAATGCAAAGGATCATAAGAGACTAGTGCAAGCAACTACCTGCCAATTAAATGAACAGCCTCAAAGAAGTAGAATGTCGTACCTAAGAATTTGTCCAAGACTGAACCAGGAAGAAACAGAAAAATTGAACAAGCCAGTCAGAAGTACTGAAATTGAGAACTGTGATTTAAAATCTTCCAACAAAGAAAAGTCCAGGACCAGATGGCTTCACAGGTGAATTCTATCAAACATATAGAAGAGTTAATACCTATCCTGAAACTATTCCCAAAAACTGCAGAGGAAAAGACACTGAAAAACTCATTCTAGGAGCCCCATCACCCTGATACCAAAACCAGAGAAAGATACCACAAAAAGAAAATTATAGTCCAGTATCTCTGATGAACATAGATGCAAAACTCCTCAACAAAATACTGGCAATCCAAATCCAACAATACTTTAAAAGGATCATACACCATGATCAAGTGGAATTTATCCCAGGGATGCAAGAATTCTTCAATATATGCAAATCAATGTGATACAACACATTAACAAATTGAAAAATAAGAACTATATGATCCTCTCAATAGATGCAGAAAAAAGCTTTTGACAAAATCCAATACCCATTTAAAAAAATAACCTCCCCAGAAAGTGGGACTAGAGAGAACCTACCTCAATATAATTTAAGGCCATGTGTGACAAACAGACAACTAGCATCGTACACAATGGTGAAAAGCTAAAAGCGTTTCCAAAAACAGAAATAAGACAAGGATGTCCACTCTTGTCACTTTCATTCTAGATTTTCAAGTCCTAGCCATGGTAATCCAGAGAAAGCAATGGCATCCCACTCCAGTACTCTTGCCTGGAAAATCCCATGGATGGAGGAGCCTGGTAGGCTGCAGTCCATGGGGTTGCTAAGAGTTGGACATGACTGAGCGACTTAACTTTCACTTTTCACTTTCATGTGTTGGAGAAGGAAATGGCAACTCCAGTGTTCTTGCTTGGAGAATCCCAGGGGCGGGGGAGCCTGGTGGGCTGCCATCTATGGGGTCTCACAGAGTTGGACATGACTGAAGCGACTTAGCAGCAGCAGCAGCAAACATGGTAATCAGAAGAAAAAGAAGAGAATCCAAATTGAAAGAGAAGTAAAACTGTCACTGTTTGCAGTTGACATGATACTATACCTAGAAAATTCTAAAGATGCCACCAGAAAACTATTAGGGTTCATCAATGGATTTGGTAAGTTTGCAGGATACAAAATTAATACACAGAAATCTTTGCATTTCTATACACTAACAATAAAATATCAGATATTAAGAATCCCATTTACCATCACACTGAAAATAAAACACCTAGGACTAAACCTACCAAAAGAGGCAAAAGATATGTCCTCAGAAAACTGTAAGACATTCATGAAAGAAATCAAAGATGACACAAACCAATAGAGAGACGCACCATGTTCTTGGATTGGAAGAATCAATACTATCAAAATGGCTATACTACCCAAAGCAATCTACAGATTCAATGAAATTCCTAGCAAATTACCTATGGCATTTTTCACAGGGCTGGAAAAAAAAAAAAAACTACAATTTGTATGAAAGAGGCCCCAAATAACCAAAGCAATATTGAGAAAGAAAAATGGAGCTGGAGGAATCAGATTCCCTAACTTCAGACAATTCTACAAAGTTACCGTAATTGTAATGGTATGATACTGGCACAAAGAAAGGCTTATAGATCAACAGAACAAGATAGAAAGCCCAGAAATAAACACATATTCAATTAACCTGCAACAAAGGAGAGAAGACTATTCAATGGAGAAAAGACAGTCTCTTCAATAAGTGGTGCTGGGAAAACTGGAGAGTTACATATAAAAGAATGAATTCAGAACATTCTCTAACACTATATGAAAATAAACTCAAAATGAATGAAAGACCTAAATGCAAGGCCCGACACTATAAAACTCTTCAAAGAAAAACATAGGCAGAACACTCTTTGACATAAATCACAGTAATATCTTTTTGGATTCACCTCCTAGAGTAATAGAAATAAAAGCAAAAAAAAATGGGACCTAATTAAAACTCGAAGTCTTTTGGATAGCAAAGGAAACCATGAGCAAAACAAAAAGACAACACACAGAATGAAAGAAAATATTCGCAAATGAAGTGACCAACACGGGGTTAATTTCCAAAATTTACAAATAATCCATGCACCTCAAACAACCCAAGCAAAAAAATGTCCATATTCAAATAGACATTTCTCTGAAGACATATAAATGGCCAGAAATCACATGAAAAATGCTCAACATCGCAAATTATTAGAGAAATACAATTCACAACCACAATGAATATCACCTTACACAGGTCAGAATGGCCATCAAAAAGTTCACAAATAATAAATGCTAGAGAAGATGTGGGGAAAAAGGAACCCTTCTGCACTATAAATTGGTATAACTATTATGGAGAACAGCATGGAGGTTCCTTAAAAAACTAAAAATAGGACTTCTCTGGTGGTGCAGTGGAAAAGAATTCACCTGCCAAAGCAGGGGATATGGGTTCAGTCCCTGGCCTGGGAAGATTCCACATGCTGTGAAGCGACTAAGCCCATGTGCCGTGAATACTGAGCCTGTGCTCTAGAGCCTGCTGCATCACAGCTGACAAGCCCGTGTGCTGCATCTACTGAAGGCTTCACACCCTGGAACCTGTGGGCCACAGTAGTGAGCCCATGGTCCCTAGAACCTGTGCTCTGCAGGAAGAGACACCATCACAATGAGAAGCCCACATATCACAATGAAGACCCAGTGTGTAGACAAAAATAAATAAACCAAAAATAGAACTACCATATGATCCAACAATCCCATCGGTATCTAGAGAAAACCATAATTCAAAAAGGTACCTGCACTCCAGTGTTCATTGTAGCACTATTTACAACAGCCAGGACATGGAAGCAAGCTAAATGTCCATCAGCAGAGGGATGGATAAAGAAGGTGTGGTGCAGATAGACAGGGGACTACTACTCATCCATGAGAAAGAAAATAACGCCATTCGCAGCAACATGGGTAGACCTACTAGAGATTACACTAAGTACCGAAGACAAAGATCATATGATATCACTTAAAAGTGGAATCTTTAAAAAAAAATTGACACAAAGAACTTATTTACAAAACAGACTCATATCGTTTGAAAACAAACTTGTGGTTACCAAAGGGGAAAACTGGGGTGCGGGTTGGAGGGTAACAAATTAAGAATTTGGGATTAATATATACATACTGCTGCTGCTGCTAAGTCGCTTCAGTCGTGTCCGACTCTGTGTGACCCCATAGATGGCAGCCCACCAGGCTCCCCCATCCCTGAGATTCTCCAGGCAAGAACACTGGAGTGGGTACATATACATACTACTCTACATAAAATGGACTTCCCTGGTGGCTCAGATGGTAAAGCGTCTGTCTACAATGTGAGTAGACTTAGGTTTGACCCCTAGGTTGGGAAGATTCCCTTGAAAAGGAAATGGCAATCCACCCATGAAAATCCCATGGACAGAGGAGCTTGGTGCAGGCTACTGTCCATGGGGTCGCAAAGAGTCAGGCACGACTGAGTGACTTCACTTCACTTTCTATGTAAAATAAACAACTAGGATCTAATATATAACATGGGAAACTCTACTCAATAATCTGTAATAAGCTATATGGAAAAAGAATTTGAAAGAATGGATATATGTGTATATATATATGTATGCATTATCAGTTCAGTTGCTCAGTCATGTCCAACTCTTTGTGACCCTATGAAATGCAACACGCCAGGCCTCCCTGTCCATCACCAACACCTGGAGTTCACTCAGACCCACGTCCATCAAGTCAGTGATGCCATCCAGCCATCTCATCCTCTGTCATCCCCTTCTCCTCCTGCCCCCAATCCCTCCCAGCATCAGAGTCTTTGCCAATGAGTCAACTCTTCACATGAGGTGGCCAAAGTACTGGAGTTTCAGCTTTAGCATCATTCCCTCCAAAGAAATCCCAGGGTTGATCTCCCTCAGAATGAACTGGTTGGATCTCCTTGCAGTCCAAGGGACTCTCAAGAGTCTTCTCCAACACCACAGTTCAAAAGCATCAATTCTTCGGCACTCAGCCTTCTTCACAGTCCAACTCTCACATCCATACATGACCACAGGAAAAACCATAGCCTTGACTAGATGGACCTTAGTCAGCAAAGTAATATCTCTGCTTTTGAATAAGCTATCTAGGTTGGTCATAACTTTTCTCCCAAGGAGTAAGCGTCTTTTAATTTCATGGCTGCAATCACCATCTGCAGTGATTTTGGAGCCCAAAAAGATAAAGTCTGACACTGTTTCCCCATCTATTTCCCATGAAGTGATGGGACCAGATGCCATGATCTTTGTTTTCTGAATGTTGAGCTTTAAGCCAACTTTTTCACACTCCTCTTTCACTTTTATCAAGAGGCTTTTTAGCTCCTCTTCACTTTCTGCCATAAGGGTGGTGTCATCTGCATATCTGAGGTTATTGATATTTCTCCTGGCAATCTTGATTCCAGTTCGGGTTTCTTCCAGTCCAGCATTTCTCATGATGTACTCTGCATATAAGTTAAATAAGCAGGGTGACAATATATAGCCTTGATGTACTCCTTTTCCTATTTGGAACCAGTCTGTTGTTCCATGTCCAGTTCTAACTGTTGCTTCCTGACCTACATACAGATTTCTCAAGAAGCAGGTCAGGTGGTCTGGTATTCCCATCTCTCTCAGAATTTTCCACAGTTTAATGTGATCCACACAGTCAAAGGCTTTGGCATAGTCAATAAAGCAGAAGTAGATGCTTTTCTGGAACTCTCTTGCTTTTTCCATGATCCAGCGGATGTCGGCAATTTGAGCTCTGGTTCACTAAATCACTTTACTATACACCTGAAACTAACACAACATTATAAATGAACTATACCCCAATATAAAATAAAGACACAGATGACCTCTATTTTGAAATTCTAAAACACTGCTGAGAGAAACTGAAAAGTAAAAAGGGAAGTAATATACCATTTTCAACTAATGGGAGTGAAACAGCTAAATATTCTTATGCAAAACAATGAATCTTGACCCCTTAGCTCACATCATGCGTGCGTGCATGCTAAGTCGCTTCAGTCGTGTCCGACTTATTGGGACCCCATGGACCGTAGCCCACCAGGCTCTGTCCATGGGATTCTCCAGACAAGAATACTGGAGTGCATTGCCATGCCTTCCTCCAGGGGATCTTCCCAACCCAGGAGTCTCCTATGTCACCTGCATTGGCAGGCAGGTTCTTTACCATGAACACCACCTAGGAAGCCCCCACCTCACACCATACCCAAATACTAACTCAAGATGCAACATAAACCCAACTGAAAAAAACTAAAATTATAGAGCATCTTGGAAAAATTTAGAATATCTTTGCAACCTGTGGATAGGCAAAAGTTTAGATGGGATGTGACACAGTGAGCAATAACCGTAAGTGAGAAAAATTTGATAAATGAGACTTTATCAAAAACTTTTTCTATCAAGACATAAATAGTAAAATTTATGGACAAGGCATAGGGAAATATTTACATAACAAGGATCTACCAAAGACAACAATTTACAAAGTCAATAACATTAAGTAAAACCACCATATAAATAAATGGGAAAACTAAACAAATACTTCACAAAGGAAAAGACATGTATGGCTAAAAAGCATATAAAAAATGCTTGACATCATTAACTATCAGTGAAGTGCAAAGTAAACCACAGTAGCATACCACTATACATTCACCGGGGGCTTCCCTGGTGGCTCAGTTGATAATCTGGCTGCAACGCAGGAGACCTGGGTTTGATCCTGGGTTGGGAAGCTCCCCTGCAGAAGAAAATGGTTTCCCACTTTTTGCCTGGGAAACCCCATGGACAGAGGAGCCTGACAGGCTACAGTCCATAGGCCACAAGAGTCAGACATGACTTGGCAACTAAACCACCACATACATTCACCAGAGGGCTTTCCAGGTGGCCTAGTGGTAAAGAACCCACCTGCCAATGTAGGAGGCATTAGAGGCTTGGGTTCAATCCCTGGGTTGGGAAGATCCCCTAAAGGAGGGCATGGCAACCCACTCTAGTATTCTTGCCTGGAGAATCCCATGGACAGAGGACTCTGGCAGGCTACAGTCCATAGGGTCACAAGGAGTCCAGCACAACTGAAGTGACTTAGCACACACACATACATTCACTAGAGTAGCTAAAATTTTAGAAGACTAATAATCACAAATGTTGGTAAAGATGTAGAGAAAAATTTGAAATTTTTAAAAGTTGTGGAGCAACTGGAACCTGCATATATTGTTGGTAGGAAAGTAAAATAGTGCAATATTCTTGGCCCCTTTATCTTCTGCATCCCAACTGGTTCCAAGAATTTAATACCCTTCATTTGCTTATGACTGTCAAACTTCTTTCTCTAGCCCAGACTCTCACCCAAGCTCCAGCATAGTACCCAACTCCTACAGTCAGGCCTTCACTTTAATGTCTAATTGATACCTCACACACAACATGTACAAAAACAAACTCCTGATCCTCCCCCCGCAAAGTCTAATTTCACCTCTGCTTCTCCTTAGTGATGCCAGCTCTATACTCCAGGTGCTGAGGCCAAAAAAATATAGTCATCCTCCTCTTTTCCTTATACCCAATCTATCAGGAAACCAAGCTAATTCTACCTCCAAGTTATGCCTGGAACTTGATCATTTCCCAATGCCTCCTGCCACCACCCTGGCTCAGATCACAGGTTTACTTTTCCAGCTGGTTCCCTTGCTGATTTTGCCCCCAGCTGTCAGGGCTATCAAATGAATCCCTTTAAAATGTAAGTCAGATGTTATCACTTGTCTGCTCAGAACACTGCAGGGCCCCCTACTTGCCCTAGAGTAAAGTCTGAAGGCAGTCAGTGGCCTGTAAGACTCTGTGTGATCCCTTGCGGTCCTCACATGCCCCTTGTGTACTGACTTCAGCCACGCCAGCCTCTTGGTGGTACCTGGAGCGTGTTAGGCATTCTCTAGACTTGAGGTTTCTCACTAGCTGTTTCTTCTGGCCCCAAACCCTTTGTCCAGATCTTTCACAAGAAAAAAGCTCTCTTCCTTCAAGTCTTTGCTCAGATGGATCCCAAGCACCAGCAACAGTGTTAGTACCTAAACCAGTATGTGCTCAGTTGGTAAGTAAGTGAGGCATACAGAATTGTGTGATCAAACCTCCACAAATCCTCTAACCAGCTACATGTGATACCCTTGGTATATTTCCTTCCTCCAACAAAAACAGATTTGTCTTCAGATCAACATAGGATTACCCAGAGAGTTTTTAACTTTATTCCCCCAACCAGTCTGAAGTGTAATCAAGACCCAGGAGATGAGGAGAGGTGGACTTATTTGAAAAAGAAATCTCATTTAAATCTATTCCTAAGTCAGAGAACTGCAGTCAGGTGGGCTCTGTACCCAAGAACACAGAACCAGCGAACAGTGTCACTCAGATACATGGTAAGGATCCCAAGAGTCATATTTACTTAGAATGAAAACAAAACCAAAAACAAAAACCAACAGCAATTAAAACAAAAAATAGGTCATCTCTCCTTAATTGCTGCTCAGTTTCTAAGGAATTACGTTTCAATCTTAATATTCAGCTTCTTCCCTCCAGACCTTGTGGGCTTACTTTTCTTCTTAAGGATTTGTCGAAAGCAAAAGTAACCATCGCAACCAACTGTTGCACAAAAAGGATTAACTTCACTGCCAATCAAGAGGCAAATTGCTGCCCCTGAGATTTGCCACTTATCACAAGCAGCCAAGAATCAAGGTACAACAGAATAGGTAGCATCTTTGAGCCTCCTAAGAATCCTCATTTTTTTGCTGCCACTGCACAGTCATCAACGGTCAGGGATCAAGTCCCAGAGCACATGCATGACTGAAAACGCAGAGGTGGTACTCCAGTGATGAGCTTCCTATGGTCCTGGAAGTTTCACTGCACGTAGCCGGCAGACTACGGGACTGGCGGCTACGTGCAGTCTCAACCCCTGGGTCAGGAAGATCCCCTGGAGAAGGAAATGGGAACTCACTTCAGTATTCTTGCCTGGAAAATCCCATGGACAGAGGAGCCTGGCGGGCCTACAGTCCGTGGGGTCGCAAAGAGTCAGCCACGACTGAGCAACTAACACTTTCACAGTCAGCCAGCTTCTGCATAATTAAGAGGGGGTGACTCTCAAACATGGCCCCTAGCACCTATTCATTGGTCAGATTTTACATGTGACACAATTGCTTTTGCATTTGCAATCACTTGCAGTCAAGGGAGGAATAATGGAATCAGCGAGGGTCTAGATTTAGATCTTAGCATGAGCCTGATGAGCCAACATCAGTTAGCTACTGACTACACCATTTATGCTATCAGAGTCGTAAGAGAAAAACAAAGGAGTTCTGGTGGCATATATGATACAGAGGTCAGGAAATCTGGAGAAGCCACGAGACCATTTATTATTGCTGGTGCTGCTGTTAATTCATTAATTAAAAGATTTGTGTTGAGTCATCTTTCCAGAGCTTTCCTGGTAGCTCAGACAGTGAAGAATCTACCTGCAAGGCAGGGAGACCCAGTCATGCAGGAGATCCGGTAATGCACGAGACCCAGGTTCAATCCCTGGACTGGAAAAATCCCCTGAAGGAGGCAATTGCTTCCCACTTCAGTATTCTTGCTTGGAGAATCCCATGGACCGAAGAGTCTGATGGGGTACAGTCCATGGACTTGCAAAGAGTTGAACATGACTGAGCAACTAACAGGTGAGCGGGCAATCTTTCCAGTATCTTGAAGCTAAGTATCAGTCTATTTTGCTGGTTACCAAGGCAAGGTCAAGTCAAGTAGGTGGATATGAATAACTTATATCATGCCATATAGGCTACTCAAATTAAACAAATTAAAAGCCTCTTTTCTAAGACTCTAGCTCATATAAGAATAACTCCATCCCAGCACTCTACTCCTTGCTGTCAATGTCAGATCTCTTACAATATTATAGACAGAAAACCAAAGGATTTTATGAAAATCTCTTTTGAGTACCTTCATATCCCATGGAGTATTGGTCTGGGTGAAACATTGCTTTCTCTTGTAGATAATATAGCAATTTAGCAAAACCCAGTAAGTCAAACTCATTCCAAAAGTAAAATATTCCTGATTCATCTTAGCCTTCCTACCTAAGCTGACACATTTGCTCATGAAAATTACTTGAGATATCTTTATATTGAGAGATGGAAACTATTCTTTACTCTTTAGCAGTTCCTAAAAGCAAGTGATACTTGAACTTGTTCCTCCTGAGAATGAAGGGGCGATGAAGAGGGGGGTGGGGGGAGGCTCAAGGAGGTGTTAACAGTAAAAGCAAGAAAGAATCTAAGGAACTGATTTCTTATCAACAGCTGCTATTGAAAAGGAGCATATCTTTCTTCACTGTTGTACTCTTAACCACTGACTGGCTGGCATCTGGTCAAGCTTAGGATTCAAGTACCCCATGTGGCCATGGGCAGCAAACCCTTGAACTGCTGCAATGCCAGGCCATGTCCGAGCTGGTTCATGGGAATGTCATGGAGAAAAACGCAGTTTCTATGTCATGGCAGAGGTAGTTCTCTAGTCCAGATGACAAGGGTCTCACATCTCTCCCTCCATCACTATTGGTTCAAGAGACACACAGTTCAACATACAGGTGTGAGACCCACTCAGGACCATTGTCATTGCTGGATAATCAGCAGATATAGCCAAAACAAGCTAAAGAGGGTATAAACCCTTCCAGAAATCCCATTAGTAAAAACATCTGTGTAAGGTGTGGATACTGAGCAGTTTGGGATGGAAATGAATTCTCTCCAACTGATGCTGGTCAATCCAGAGCAACCAGTGTGGGTGTGAAGTTTATGTGGGTTGGGGATGATATGTGAGACTTAGAAAATTAAAGATGATCCAAACTGGCTCAGAGGTATTTTTTTCTATGTTTCTTTACATGATTTCTTCTGGGAAGAGTGCCTCTCGCCTCATTAGGTCTTTCTATAGTCCACCCACCATAACAATCCTCCGTAATAACAAGTGTCCTCTCTATGCCATGGGGACACCACGCGTGAGGCTATGTGTGCCCCACATCTGTGATTTCCTCGTGTGTACTCAGTCACTCAGTCGTGTCTGACTCTTTGTGACCCCATGGACTATAGCCCACCAGGCTCCTGTGTCTATGGAATTTTCCAGGCAAGAATACTGGCTGCTGCTGCTGCTGCTAAGTCGCTGCAGTCGTGTCCGACTCTGTGCGACCCCATAGACAGCAGCCCACCAGGCTGCTCCGTCCCTGGGATTCTCCAGGCAAGAACACTGGAGGTTGCCATTTCCTTCTCCAATGCATGAAAGTGAAGAGTGAAAGTGAAGTCGCTCAGTCGTGTCTGACTCTCAGCGACCCCATGGACTGCAGCCTACCAGGCTCCTCCGTCTATGGGATTTTCCAGGCAAGAGTACTAAGTGGGTTGCTATTCCCTTTTCCAGGAGATCTTCCCAACTCAGGGATAGAACCTGAGTCTCCTGCCTCTCCTGCATTGGCAGGTAGGTTCTTTACCACTGCGCCACCTGAGAAGTCCATAATTTCCTCCTGCCTGTTCAAATCTTCCCTCTCCTTTAAAGCTCAATTGAAGAATACTCTATTTGAAGACGTTCATGAAGCCATCTGTAGTTCAAGAAGTCATCTATAGATGACTCCAGCCACAAAGGTATCACTCATCTCTGAATTTACATGCCACTAATTTTCCATTTTATAACACATTGTTTGATACTATAAGGCTACCCACGGTGTATTCCTCAATAAAATCATACTCAAAGTCAGAAATTGAAACTTTGACTTTCTTGTTTGCCCCACTGTACCTGGCACAGGCATGGACATATGGTAGAGAGAGAAAGAGCAGCTGGGTTGTTCAAAAGTTGAAAACCAGCACACAGATAAAAAGAAAAGTTAGACCAGATAAACCTTCCTTATCAAAAATGTCTAAATTACATGCTGATCCAAAATTAAATTATCTGAAAAAGCAAGGCAAGTATATTTTCCAGCCTTTTGGAAGCCAGTGATGGATTAAAAAAAAAAAAAATCTCAGCAATGGCTGCAAATTGCAAAGACAACATAGTTTTGGAAAGAGTGAGGGAGTGAAGGAGGGAAGGCAAGATTTTATTTCAAACTGACCTTTATAAAACATTCAAAGGATGCAGAGGGAAAGTTAAGGATGACAGACAGCGAGCCAGTTGCTGCCTTACAGAGTAAGAGGATGACAAGGAAAACAAGCACTAATTGTGAGGGAAGGAGAAAATGAAAGGGCAATCCATGAAGGACAGGGGGTGAGAGTCCTGTGCACGGGGCCATGAGAACTACACCCCACTCTGACAGCCGTCCTCACGAAAGATGTAGACAAATTAGAAACCATGCCCAGGTGAACAGGAGCATCCGGATGGCTGGGAAATTCGCAAAGCATACTCTGGAACATGGAAAAGTAGTTATGAAAGCTCTCATGGCTCCCATGCATCACTCTGAACAAAACCATGGTCCTCCATTTCCTAGAAGCACAGTATTTTAACATATATGATGTGCCTGGAACTTGACACACACGACTCCTACATTGCACACCAGCCTAACAATGCTAGCAGTGTTACTTCCATTGTATAGATGAGGATACGAAGGTTCAGAGGATTAAAGCCAGTTACCTATTCACCCATTCAACAAGATTTTTTTCCCCAAAATTTTAAACTTTTTTATGTTTTGAGTTAATTAATGTTGTGGTAGTTTCAGGCAAACCGTGAAGGGTCTCAGTCATACATATACTTGGATCCATTCTCCCTGAACTCCGCCCCCATCCAGGTTGGCACATAACATTGCATAGAGTTCCGTGTGTTGTACAGTAGGTCCTGGTTTGTTATCCATTTTGAATATAGCAGTGCATGACCTTCCCAAACTCCCTAACTATCCCTTCCCACAGGCAGACATAAGTTCATTTTCCAAGTCTCTGAGTGTCTTTCTTCCATGAGGATGTATTGCTGCCTCACTCTATGCTAGGAGCAGAGTACTAAGTGGAGATCAGGGCAGCAATGTCTGCCTTCACAGCGTTTACACCCAAAGCTCATGGTCATACAGCCAGAGAGTGTAGAAACAATTTGGACTCTGATTCTAAATCCCATAGTCTCTTTTTCTCTTCTACCCCAACAAAGAAAGCCTACAAATGGTTCTCTTTTTAGACTGTCAAAACCACCTAACAATGTCATTATAAAAACTTTTTGTCTCAACACTTACTGAAAAGACTGTTAAAACTACCAGAGGGAATATGAAAGTGTGTGGGAACTCTGGAAGGAAAACTTTTCTTACCTTTTATATTACTAAAGCAATACATAGAAGAATACTATGGTAGATTGGGAAAAGAGGGGGGCTCCCCCTTCTGTGAAAAACAGAAACTGTGGGAAAGGGTTATCCAAAAATTATAAAACTGAGCTAGAAAAAAAAAGAAAAGGAAAATCTGAGATTCCAAAAATAAAGAACCTTCAAGCTAAGTGACTGCAGGTAGGGGAGCTCATGGACATTGGCTCCATGGGTACTGAAGCCAAACAAATTCTAGGGACTAGGGTTTTGAAACCCATGTGAGTCGTCAAACCTAGGAGCTGGGGAGCTAGGTATAAGGCCCTGAACCTGGAGTTATAAGAGCTACTCCGTGTACCAGAAGACAAAGCATCACCCAGAGTCTTGAGAAAAGGACAAGGAAACTTGTCCTCCTGGATCCAGGGATAAATAAAAATAAGTCAACTCTAAGAAATGGAAATTCAGAAACAACGAATCCACAGTCCAAAATTAAGCCAGATGATGAAGGAACCCCAGGATGAGAAAGGAATACAAAGCTAGTCCTGAATTAGTGAAAACTCCTAGAACACTTGTTAAAGCAAACCCCAAATTCTACTACATGGACACTTCTACAACCCATTATAGATGCTAAAGCCCCTACTAGAGGTCAGTTCACAATAATACGTAAATCCAATGAGAAAATGAAATACAATGAGAGTGGGTCTGCAAACACATCAACTGAAGCGTTGGAGATAGTGCAACAATTTGAGAGGGGCTAAGTTCAGTTCAGTACAGTCACTCAGTCGTGTCCGACTCTTTGCGACCCCATGAATCGCAGCACGCCAGGCCACCCTGTCCATCACCAACTCCCAGAGTTCACTCAGAATCACGTCCGTTGAGTCGGTGATGCCATCCAGCCATCTCATCCTCGGTCGTCCCCTTCTCCTCCTACCCCCAAACCCACCCAGCATCAGAGTCTTTTCCAATGAGTCAACTCTTCTCATGAGGTGGCCAAAGTACTGGAGTTTCAGCTTTAGCATCATTCCTTCCAAAGAAATCCCAGGGCTGATCTCCTTCAGAATGGACTGGTTGGATCTCCTTGCAGTCCAAGGGACTCTCAGGAGTCTTCTCCAGCACCATAGTTCAAACCCATCAATTCTTCAGCGCTCAGCCTTCTTCACAGTCCAACTCTCACATCCATACATGACTACTGGGAAAACCATAGCCTTGACTAGATGGACCTTTGTTGGCAAAGTAATGTCTCTGCTTTTGAATATGCTATCTAGGTTGCTCATAACTTTTCTTCCAAGGAGTAAGCGTCTTTTAATTTCATGGCTGCAGTCACCATCTGCAGTGATTTTGGAGCCCAAACAAATAAAGTCTGACACTGTTTCCCCTGTTTCCCCATCTATTTCCCATGAAGTGATGGGACCAAATGCCATGATCTTTGTTTTCTGAATGTTGAGCTTTAAGCCAACTTTTTCACTCTCCACTTTCACCTTCATCAAGAGGCTTTTGAGTTCCTCTTCACTTTCTGCCATAAGGATGGTGTCATCTGCATGTCTGAGGTTATTGATATTTCTCCTGGAAATCTTGATTCCAGCTTGTGTTTCTTCCAGTCCAGCGTTTCTCAGAATGTACTCTGCATATAAGTTAAATAAGCAGGGTGACAATATACAGCCTTGATGTACTACTTTTCCTATTTGGAACCAGTCTGTTGGTCCATGTCCAGTTCTAACTGTTGCTTCCTGACCTGCATACAGGTTTCTCAAGAGGCAGGTCAGGTGGTCTGGTATTCCCATCTCTCTCAGAACTTTCCACAGTTTATTGTGATCCACACAGTCAAAGGCTTTGGCATAGTCAATAAAGCAGAAAGAGATGTTTTTCTGGAACTCTCTTGCTTTTTCCATGATCCAGTGGATGTTGGCCATTTGATCTCTGGTTCCTCTGCCTTTTCTCAAACCAGCTTGAACATATGGAAGCTCACAGTTCACATATTGCTGAAGCCTGGCTTGGGGCATTTTGAGCATTACTTTACTATCATATGAGATGAGTGCAATTGTGCAGTAGTTTGAGCATTCTTTGGCATTGCCTTTCTTTGGGATTGGAATGAAAACTGACCTTTTCCAGTTCTGTGGCCACTGCTGAGTTTTCCACATTTGCCAGCATATTGAGTGCAGCACTTTCACAGCATCATCTTTCAGGATTTGAAAGAGCTCAACTGGAATTCCATCACTTCCACTAGCTTTGTTTGTAGCGATGCTTTCCAAGGCCCACTTGACTTCACATTCCAGGATGTCTGGCTCTAGATTAGTGATCACACCATCATGATTATCTGGGTCGTGATCTTCTTTTGTACAGTTCTTCTGTGTATTCTTGCCACCTCTTCTTAATATCTTCTACTTCTGTTAGGTCCAGATCATTTCTGTCCTTTATCAAGACCATCTTTGCATGAAATGTTCCCTTTGTATCTCTAATTTTCTTGAAGAGATCTCTAGTCTTTCCCATTCTGTTCTTTTCCTCTATTTCTTTGCATTGATCACTGAAGAAGGCTTTCTTAGCTCTTCTTGCTATTCTCTGGAACTCTGCATTCAGATGCTTATATCTTTCCTTTTCTCCTTTGTTTTCGCCTCTCTTCTTTTCACAGCTATTTGTAAGGTCTCCCCAGACAGCCAGTTTGCTTTTTTGCATTTCTTTTCCATGG
>SJYQ01094363.1:244935-291774 GCA_006410935.1 Redunca redunca
GAAGAATGGAAAAACATCTGTGATGTCAGCTCTAGAAATAGACATTGAAAATGGAGTTTATTAAACAAAAATAGTTGAAAACTATTTCCAAAATGGGTTCTTACTTTGAAGAACACAGAGAATCAAAAGAACATAGAAACATTAATTCCAGCAACATTATAGGGAAGGTACAAAACACTTAAGGAAAAAAATCTTGAAAACTAAAGAAGGAAAAAAAGTCACAAATCACCTACAGAGAAATGACAATCAGACTGACACCATATTTCATATTTGCATCAGTAGATGCCAGAATTGTATCCCCAACAGCTAGGGGAACCTGTCAACCTAGAATTTTCTACCTAGATAATCTTCAATTATGTTACTTAGCATGGAAGATGGTAGCCACTAGTCAAATGTGACTCAAGCACTTTAAATGTAGCTAACCCAAACTCAGGTGCACCATAAGTGTAAAATTCACTCTGGTTTTCAAAGACTTCAAACAAGAATGAGAAATCTCTTAATTTTTACACTGATTGCATGTTGAAACAATAGTATTTTGGATATACTGAGTTAAATAAAATGTATTAACATTTAATACATCTTTTTTAAAACTTTAAAAATCAGTCCTACTAATCTCTGCCCAGTAACTGAAATTCACCACTTTCCTCAAACTTCAGGCTATTTTTTACTTAATCTCTTAGTTATCTCCTTGGCCACCCTGTACTTTAGAACTTTCTTGGTTTTAAATAACACATTTATTTCTAGACTCATTTTACCCATGTCTCTCCTCACTAAAATGAATGTGAACTCCGTGGAGTCTATATCTGCCACATTCATCTCATATGCACTATGTATCAGGGACTCTGTCTTGGTTGTAATTAGGAATGTGTACTTCAACAAAGGGTGGCATGTTTTGAATATGCCTCTATTGAAGCTGCCTATTTGACCTCGGGGAAAGTCACTTAACTTTTCTGAGCTTTTATTTAAGCTTTTCTTCTTTCTTGATGTGGACCATTTATAAAGTCTTTATTGAACTTGTAACAATATTGTTTATGTTTTGGGGGTGGTTTTTTGGCCCACAAGGTATGTGGGATCTTAGATCCTCAAGGACTGTACCTGCACATCCTGCACTGGAAAATGAAGCCTTAACCACTGGACCACCAAGGAAGTCCCTGAGCTTTTCTTTCTTTGGTTTTAAAGCACATAATCCTCTGTTCAAGATTTTTATGAAAAAAAATGAATAAGATAGCTCATAGATTAGCTCCTTCTGCCTAATGGTTTTAAACTTTTGCCTGGGTCTTAGTTTATAAAGTTGATGACATGGAGAGGCAGATGCCATTGAAAGAGAAGGCTGTTAACTCACAGTTGCCTTAGAAATGAGCAGCATAACACTCAGATCCACATGGACCAGTGCCCATCAGGAGGAAAAAAACAGCAGTGAAGGGAAAGTATAAACCACAACCATTACTGAAATTTCCATGGAAAAAGCAAAGCAGGGTAGAGTAAATATTCTAAGATGGGTTGGTTTTGGAGTTTCCTGGTAGTCCAGTGGTTGGGAATCTGCTTTCCAAATTGGGGGACACAGGTTTGATCCCCAGTTGGGGAACTGGGATCCCACATGCCACAGGACAACTAAACCCACTGGCCTCAACAAGAGAGGACAGCGTGCTGCAACTAACATCCATTGTAGATGGATAGATAGGTAAGTAAATAAAAAAGATTGGTTAGTTTGAGTAATTCCAGTGAGCTCTGGGGCATAAGAGATGCTGCTGGTTATCTGGCTCTGGGTGATTTAGCGCAGCAGAATACAGACTTATTTTGTGATAGTTACTTGGGGATATGCACTCAAGATCAGTTGGTGTGAATACAACAAGTGTATTCAAGGGCAAGTCATGTACAAGATCTCTAGAATTAACTAGCCATAGGCAGCAGGAGGGGGCAGCTTCTTTCTAGCCAGCAAGCCCCTACTCCATCAAGATGTCAACACATCATAAAATGGTATGGATGTAAACACAACCATAAAAACACATGGTTAACACATTATCAAGTTATCTCACCATCTCCCGGAGTTTACCCAAGTTCATGTCTATTGAATTGGTGATGCCATCCAAACATCTCATCCTCTGTTGCCCTCTTCTCCTTCTGCCTTCAATCTTTTCCAACACCAGGGTCTTTTCCAATGAGTCAGCTGTTCACTGGAATACTTCCTGACTAAGCCTGTGATATAAACCACTCACAGTGGCTTGAGCAGAAAAGAAGAACCTATTGTAAGGATACAGACATATCCCAGGAGCCCTCAGTCATCTGGGCCTAAGGAATGAACTGGATGGGGGAATGTCACACAGATACTCTTTCCTCTGTTCCTCTTTGCTTCTCTTGCTTCCTCTACAGGCGGATGATCTGCAGCTTCAGTGCACACGGCAGATTAAAGCTGGACCACTGTAGCTGACTGGCCTGGTGTGAACAACGTACCCATCTCTAGTCTAGTCAAGTGTTGCTAGGCAATGAGTCAATTATCCAAAATGGCTGCCAAATGCCCTCTGCTCTGGGAGTGGAAGAGAGTTTAGGTGGGCAAGGTGAGCCAAGCAGATATATATGATCACCACGATTGAACAGTTCAAAAGATACTGGTTAAAATGCGGGCTAAATGAAGTTAAACAGGACACCTCAGGCCCCAGAGTTAATGCACGTTGTACATTTTAAAGAGGGCAATGTATTATGCAGTGTTAACCCAACATTCAACTCCAAACACCTTTTTCTCCCAAAGATTTATGAAATATCATGTAACCAGCATCCTGTAGAAGACAGCTGCCAAATGGAAGAGGTTATGGCATATTTTTTAAAAGCATTTTTATTTTTGGCTGTGCTGGGTCTTCATTCCTGTACTGGATTTTCTCTAGTTTTGGTGAGTGGGGGCTACTTTCCATTGAAGTGCATGGGCTTCTCGTTGCAGTGGCTTCTTCTGTTGCAAAGTACTGGCTCCAGGGCACATGGCCTTCAGTAGTTGCAATTCCCAGGCTCTACAACACAGGCTCAATATTTATGGCACGTGGGCTTAGTTGGTCCATAGCATGTGGGATCTTCCTGGTCCAGGGATCAAACCTGTGTCTCCTGCATTGGCAGGTGGATTTACCACTGAGTCACCAGGGAAGTCCTATGGCATATATTTTTTAATTTCCAAAGTGCCTTGACCATTTGACAGAGGTTCAGAAAACTTTGCTCCTCTGGTTTTATTTGTATGTCTTCTATAATGGATATATGGGGGCATTGAAGATCGAAATTATTTCATGAGAAACAACCCAAGAAGAGAGCTGAGTGGGGGATACTCTCCATTGAAGTGCATGGGCTTTTCATTGCAGTGGCTTCTCCTGTTGCAAAGTACCAGCTCTAGGGCACATCAGTTCAGTTCAGTCGCTCAGTCGTGTCCAACTCTTTGCAACCCCATGAATCACAGCACGCCAGGCCTCCCTGTCCATCACCAACCACCAGAGTTCACTCAGACTCATGTCCATCGAGTCAGTGATGCCATCCAGCCATCTCATCCTCTGTCGTCCCCTTCTCCTCCTGCCCCCAATCCCTCCCAGCATCAGAGTCTTCTCCAATGAGTCAACTCTTTGCATGAGGTGTCGAGAGTACTGGAGTTTCAGCTTTAGCATCATTCCTAGGGCACATAGGCTTCAGTAACTGCCTATCCAGAAGACCCAGAAGTCTTAATACAGAATCAAAGCTGGAGCTAGATCATTCCTCTGATACAATTGTCTCATGTTAGAAGTCCCAGAAAGCTCAGTGACTGGCCTGACATCACACGGCAAGGTAGTAGCAAAGATGAAACCAGAACCAAAGTGCCACAAGTAGAGTGATTTGATAGGGTCTACAAGGGGGCTCACTGTCAGAACAGCTCACTGTGTTGACCTTGCAAACACAGAATAAAATCACAGTGACCCTTGAGACTGACCAAATTGCCCAAACAATGTTCTGTTTTCTCACTGGCGCCTACCTTCTCAAAGCTATGAGACCACCAGATTCCAGACCTCTGGCTACGTGACCACAGGACTCAACTACAGGCCCAAAATTAACCATCTCTTCAGAGAATTTTTCATTGGCAGGGTTTAAGAAAGACCTCATCAGAAAGGGAGAACACTGGTTCTCCTTAAGGGCCAGTCACACTCTTGTTTCCCTCTAATAAATTTCCTTTTTGCCTGACTTCCTGCCTCACTCTTTTTCTCTGCATTTGCCTTACATAATTAACAGTAGGCCAACTTCAGATGTGTTCAAGGTAGAGGTTTGATTTTTCAAATATTTGCCAAGCCTGTACTGAGCTAGTTGACACAGAAGTACTATAGAGGCACCTGGATTTTATGAAAAGAGGAGCAAATATTTTACAAGTTCAAGGGCAAAAATCCATATTTGCCAGTCCAAGCTGTCCTCATGAGACTCCAGGATGGCACTTCACCTCCATTCTGACAGACACAGAGGCTGCCTATACTCAGAGTGAGATCACAAGGGGAGCCTCTCAGAGTATTTAATCCTTAACTTAAAACCTAGTGAGTATTCAGCCTGTTCAAGAGTTTTACTCTGTCATCAAAGGTTAAACCACTTTAGGGTTCTGCATGCAACAAAGCAGGAAATTGGCTCAAGAGCCCCGGATCCAAGTGGAAATAAAGATGGGCCAGCAAGAAACTGACCCTACCTCTGTATAAATGACCCCAGCTAGAGGTTTGCTGCAAGGGTTACTAAGTGAGTCCAAGCTCACTCCACTTGCCACACAATAGGCCAAGAAGTCTGGGAGATGCAAATGATAAGACTTTATTGAGAGAGCTGGCTGATGGAGAGAAGACAGCAGATTAATGTCTCAAAACAACCATCTTGTTGGGGCCTGGATATCAGATTCTTTTATGGGATTAGAAATGGGGGGAGTCAAGGAAACAAAGCAAAAGACCATGTAATTCTTACAAATATCTCCTGGAATGGCACTCCTCAGGCAGGGGAGTGTGTTCATTTCTTTCCTCCTGCAATCTACGGGTAGACAGAGTTATGAACAAAGGCACTTTATTTTTTTTACTTTACAATATTGTATTGGTTTTGCCATACATCAGCATGAATCTGCCACAGGTGTACACATGTTCCCCATCCTGAACCCCCCCCTCACCTCCCTCCCCGTACCATGCCTCTGGGTCATCCCAGTGCACCAGCCCCAAGCATCCAGTATCATGCAATGAACCTGGACTGGCTATTCATTTCACATACGATATTACACATGTTTCAATGCCATTCTCCCAAAACATCCCACCCTCGCCCTCTCCCATAGAGTCCAAAAGACTGTTCTATACATCTGTGTCTCTTTTGCTGTCTTGCATACAGGGTTATCATTACCATCTTTCTAAATTCCATATGTATGTTTTAGTATACTGTTTTGGTGTTTTTCTTTCTGGCTTACTTCACTCTGTATAATAGGCTCTAGTTTCATCCACCTCATTAGAACTGATTCAAATGTATTCTTTTTAATGGCTGAGTAATACTCCATTGTGTATATGTACCACAGCTTTCTTATCCATTCATCTGTGCTGAGGAAACCAGAATTGAAAGATACACATGTACCCCAATGTTCATTGCAGCACTGTTTATAATAGCCAGGGCATGGAAGCAACAAAGGCACTTTAGTTTAACAGTCGGGCAGAGGGGGGTAAGGTTCCCTGAGTCAGGCCTTTATGTATGCTGTAATAACAAAAGTGGCCAAAAGCAAGGATTAAAGTCACAGAAACAAACCCAGTGCAGAGACAAAATTAAGCCTTCCTGGATAAAGAGGAAGGCAGGGGACACATACCTCCAACAGCCCCAGAGCAAACACTGACACCCCTTGAAGCCCGCTCTTCCCACACCCCAGTGCTTATATTTACATCCAGTGTGGAAAAGAGTGTAGCAAGAATACCCCCAGTGTTGAGCCATCGTGTGTCTAGTGCCTTAGAGTAGGGGTCCCCAGCCTCCAGATCTAACACCTGATGATCTGAGGTAGACCTAGTATAGTGACAGTGCACAATCAATATAGTGAGCTTGACTCATCCCCAGACCACCCCGGTCCACGGAAAAGTTGCCTTTCACGAAACTGCTCCCTGGTGCCAAAAAGGTTGGGAACTGCTGCCTTAAGAGCATGAAGATTTTGCTTGGCCCAACGCCTGCGACAGAAACCATTTCAGACTCTCCCCTGAAGACGTCTATCATGAAATGGGAAAGGATCAGTTAATGGAACACGCCCTTCAAAATGATGAAATGGAGAATGCTTTATAACCAAGCACCAGCCTTCCAGACAGTTAAGAAGCAGTTAATACACACACACACCAGGGGATGGAAACATTGCAGGAAACGGAAAGGGCTGGAGGATTAAAGCCACAGCAGCAAGACCCCCATAGAAAACGCAGTTGATGTTTGTTCTCAAAAATCCACTGCCTGAAAAAGTCCCTCCCTAAATCAGGATTAGTCCCCCTCTCCCGCCGGCCCTGCACTGTGCCCAGCAGAGCCATCAGAGGCTGTTTTGCTAGGTGTTTGATTGCAGCAAATGGTACAAGACAGAATCAACACTCAGTGACTTTTTTGCCAATTGGCTGAAATAAAAACACATCAGGGATCCCTGGAATTGATGAAAGAGTTTAAAATTATCTAGGGCTTCCTGGGTGCTACTAGGGGTAAAGAACTCGCCTACCAATACAAGAAATATGAGAGATGCGAGTTCCATCTCCGGGTTGGGAAGATCAGAGTAGGAAATGGCAACCCATTCCAGCATTCCTGCCTGTACAATCCCATGGACAGAGGAGCCTGATGGACTGTGGTCCATGGGGTCCCAATGAGTCGGACATGACCGAAGTGACTTAACACGTGCATAATTAACCTAAGCAGATCCCCACTGTGCTCCAGCCACTCCTCTTGAAGGGAGAGGCAAGCCCATGGAGGTCTCCTCCCCCTGTCCACACATTAGATGTGTTTCAGGTTATTCCTTCCTGGAGAATTTTGTCTGTTCACATGTCTTTCCTCTTCACTTGATTTTCTCAGCATCGGTTGTAGCATCTCAACCCAAGAGCTGGATCAGCTGAGCATAAAGAAGCTTCATGATTCTCCATTCCCTCTGTCACTGTTTTGATTTAATCAGGGGCTTCCCTGGTGACTCAAATGGTAAAGAATCTGCCTGCAGTGTGGGAGATCTGGGTTCAATCAATCCCCTGGAGGCGGCATGGCAACCCACTCCAGTATTCTTGCCTAGAGAATCCCCATGGACAGATGAGCCTGGCAGGCTATAGCCCATGGGGTCGCAGAGAGTCAGACACGATTGGCTGACTAAGCACAGCACAGCTACAGAATGACCTTTGTTTATACAATTTTATTTCCTCCTAAGAAACAGTGGTTCATTATGAAGCACTTGGAAAACAAAAGTAGAGAGAAAATTCTCCTCCAAATCCATCATAACGCTACCAAGATAAAATTACTAACCTTTCTTTTTGTCTTTACATATTTACATGTATATAGACAACTAAGAGCTACTATTTATTGAGTACTTTGGTAAGGATTCAAACACATTCTCATTTAATTCTCACTGTAATTCTAGGTAGTAAATACAACTTATCACCATATGAGACTATACTGTATATGCAATTTTGTGGGGTCTTTTTTGCTTTTAACATTTAAAGTATTTTCCACTTTACTAAAACTTTTATGGCTATCATTTTTAACGATTTCATATTATTTTAGACATACTTTAAAATGCTTTTATTAAAGATTTGTTTTCAATTTGCTGTTTTATAAATAACACTATGATGAACACCTTTATGCCTGCTTTCTGTATTAACACAATTTTTTAAGGATCGTTTCTCAGAGAGGGAACCACTAAGTCAAATGAGGAGTGTGTGCATGCTCAGTGGTATCCGACTTTTTGTGACCCCATGGATTGTAGCCCACCAGGCTCCTCTGTCCATAGAGGTATCCAGGTAAGAATACTGGAGAGGGTTGCCGTTCCCTCCTCCAGGAGATCTTCCCAATCCAGGGATGGAAACTCAATCTGCTGCATTGGTAGATAGGTCCTTTACCACTGAGCCACCTGGGAAGCCCAAATGAATATAAATATTTTTAAAAGTTTTATTCAGTTATTTGCAGAACTGTTCCCTGTGATTTAAAGCAATTTTATGTTATTCAAAGGATGTGATGATGTCATTATCACATAATGTTATCACATTATCACAGAAGTTACTAACTATATTATCCTGTTAAGAGTGAAAGATGACTTGAAGAAATTGTAAACATTTCACCCTAAAATTTTCATGCAAAACTAAAAATGCTACTTAATATAAGTGAGTGAAAGCTTTTTCAAAGTGTGCTAATGTAATACAAACTATTTGCAGGTAATTTTGGTAAATCAAAGTATGTGTGTAGTCAGTTCAGTTGTGTCCAACACTTTGCAACCATACGGACTGTAGCCCACCAGGCTCCTCTGTCCATGCGATTATCCAGGTAAGAATACTGGAGTGGGATGCCACGCCCTCCTGCAGGGGATCTTCCTGTCCTAGGGATCAAACCTGTATCTTCTTAGGTCTCCTGCACTGGCAGGCAGGTTCTTTACGACTAGTGCCACCTGGGAAGCCCAAATAAAAGTATAAAACATTTAAAATTTAGCCACAGTCATACCCAGAGATGGTCAGATTTCAGATTTCAGTGGGTTTCTCTCCATTCCTTAATAGAGAGATTAGATACATAGACAATACTGTGTAATCCATTTTTATAATTAAATTCTGAAAGAGATGGGAATACAGGACCACCTGACCTGCCTCTTGAGAAATCTGTATGCAGGTTAGGAAGCAGCAGTTAGAACTGGACATGGAACAACAGACTGGTTCCAAAGAGGAAAAGGAGTACATCAAGGCTGTATATTGTCACCCTGCTTATTTAACTTATATGCAGAGTACATCATGAGAAACGCTGGACTGGAAGAAACCCAAACTGGAATCAAGATTGCCGGGAGAAATATCAATAACCTCAGTTATGCAGATGACACCACCCTTATGGCAGAAAGTGAAGAGGAACTGAAGAGCCTCTTGATGAAAGTGAAAGAGGAGAGTGAAAAAGTTGGCCTAAAGTTCAACATTCAGAAAACAAAGATCATGGCATTTGGTCCCATCACTTCATGGGAAATAGATGGGGAAACAGTGGAAACAGTGTTAGACTTTATTTTTTTGGACTCCAAAATCACTGCAGATGGTGACTGCAGCCATGAAATTAAAAGACGCTTACTCTTTGGAAGAAAAGTTATGACCAACCTAGATATTCAAAAGCAGAGACACTACTTTGCCGACTAAGGTCTGTCTAGTCAAGGCTATGGTTTCTCTAATAGTCATGTATGGATGCGAGAGTTGGACTGTGAAGAAGGCTGAGTGCCGAAGGATTGATGCTTTTTTGAATGGTGGTGTTGGAGAAGACTCTTGAGAGTCCCTTGGACTGCAAGGAGATCCAACCAGTCCATTCTGAAGGAGATCAATCCTGGGATTTCTTTGGAAGGAATGATGCTGAAGCTGAAACTCCAGTACTTTGGCCACCTCATGTGAAGAGTTGACTCATTGGAAAAGACTGATGCTGGGAGGGATTGGGGTCAGGAGGAGAAGGGGACGACCGAGGATGAGATGGCTGGATGCATCACCGACTCGATGGACATGAGTCTGAGTGAACTCCGGGAGTTGGTGATGGACAGGGAGGCCTGGCGTGCTGCGATTCATGGGGTCGCAAAGTGTCAGACACGACTGAGCGACTGGACTGAACTTACTGAATATTGTACAGTGTAAACCTCCTAAAGGATCTTGATGCTTCTACTCAAGCGCTTCCCAGACATGTTGAACATGCTCCACAGCTTTTGGGGAGCTCATTCCAAGCTACCTAGCAGTGTCCACAGCTCTGGTTAGGCGCCAACATCGAGGGCCCCGTCCCTCACTACTAAAGCCCAGATCCCACCTAGAGGGAGCTTCTCTGGCCGCTGCCACTGCTGTGTCAGGTCAGATGGCTGAGCGTTCGCTGTTGTATTAAACAAAATGCCCATCAGCTCTCTGCTGACCCAGAGAAGGAGACAGATTTCAAGAAAATGAAACTTTGACCAGGGACAGACTCCTTTTGGCTGAGCAGTGGGAATGGACTTTGATGACTAACTTGTCAAACCCATCAGATATGAGTGTGTGCGGCTGGAGGTATTTTTAGCAACCTGACGCAGCTCGGGGAGGGCGGTAGGGAGTCTAGTGTGGTACTTAGGTTCAGTGACAAGCAGTGTAACCTACTGAAAGCACCTCCTGACCTCAGCTGGCGGGGGGAGAGGTCCCTTCTTATTGCTGGTGGTCACAGCTTGCAGAAAGCATGCTGCTCCTGCTTGTCCACAGCCTCTGCTCTCAGTGCTGGGCTGTCATCCCCATTTCAGAATGAGGAGATGCTGAGACTCGGGGAGATTCACGTTCACCTGGTCTCTGCAGGAGCTACACCTCACACCTATTTACCTCCGACTATGTATGCTAAATACATCCCGTATCTGGTGTTTACCCTCACACCCTTCCCCTTGTATTTACCTATCAGAAGGAAGCCTGCAGAGACACCAAACTGACGGCCTCAATTACTGGGTGACTAAAGCCAGACCCTGGCTGTCTTCTAAACAATGCAAGAGGAAGAGATATGCACCTGTGGCTGAGTCATGTCGATGTATGGCAAAATCCACGACAATGCTGTAAAGTAACTGTCCTCCAATTAAAACATTTTTTTAAAAAAAAAGCACTCAAGATGCTGACACCTTTGTTCCTCATCACTGACTCCTGACTGTGGCCCCTCATCTTATGTAAGCCCCTGGACTCCTCGTGGAAGAGGGCGCAGTTCTTGAGGCATGAGCCTACTGTTTATCCCTCTCCACCGGCTGAGAAGTAAAGCCCCCTTTCTGTTTCCTCTGAACTCTGTTTCCTTATTTTTTATTCGGCTTTGGTGGGCAGAGAAAGCCAAGATTTTGGCCAGCAACAGGACCAAGACAAAAACAAGCTTTATCAACTGTAAAAGAACAGTGACTATCTAGCTGGGCACTCTAGAGTTTGCCACGGTCGATGCAGTTCTCATAAAGACCCAACCTAGTTAAGAATTCTAGAAATTATAGACCAGGAAGAGACCTTGGAAATACATGGGTGAGAAATTTCACATGGCTGCCCTTCACAGCCTGAGCCCAGCAGCTGATACCATCCCCAGAAGTGGACTTAAAACAGTTAAGTGTGTTGCCAAAATTTAAAGCTCGGGCTTTTCACATAAAAGTCTGGGTTTCTGGCTTACCTTGAAAAGTGGGACAGCTTCCAGCAGTGAGCTTCCCTCTTGCTTCACAACACGAGCCGCTCCCGCTTAGGGGTGCATAGCCTACAGCTTGCTGCATCAGCCATTTTCCACAGTAAATCCAGGTTCCCTAAGACCCCGTTTGTAGACCAGCACACTGACCCCCGGAGACTCTTACAAGTTGCCCAGCATCAGACAACTAACTTGTTTTTTCCCTGCGTCATGCTCTTGGCCACAGGCAAGAATCAACCACAACTACATGTTCCTTACGAGGTCTCTGCGAGAAGTCTTCAGAGTGGCTTTTATGAGCTTCTAGAATGTCCCCCCACCTCCTTCCTTTTAAAGCTCAGCTGATCTCTCTCTTCATTTCCAAATTAAAGTCCTCTTCTACCGGTAAAGTGAGGTGGGTGGGGGAGGGGAGGATGGGGCTCTTCAATAGAAAATCCCTGTTTAGTGAGCCAGTGCTGGAAAGCATTTGTAATCTCTCTTACCTTATCGTGCACATGTGCCTGAGTGTGTGCCTGCGTGCGTGGTCAGTCGTGTCAGACTCTGTGACCCCATGGGCTACAGCCCACCAGGCTCCTCTGTCCACGGGATTCTCCAGGCAAGAATACTTCCTTCTCAGGAGATCGTCCCAACCCAGGGATGAAACCCACATCTCCTGCATGGGCAGGTGGGTTCTTGACCACTGAGCTACCTGGGAAGCCCCTCTCTAATCTCAGCTGTTCATAATAATCAGATGCTCTGGCCTCACCCCAGACAAACTAAGTCAGCTACTCTGGACCCAGGTGTAGGTGGTGCTTCAGCTACTCAGATGATTCCAATGTGCCGTCATGGTATATGATTGCTCCCGGAGGTCATGGAACCAGCTTCCCTGCTGAGTGCTCATGAGACCTTCTGGGTAATTTACATCAGTTTGAAGCATTCTGGAAACTTCTCTCATCTGGAAAATGGGGAAGATAGATTAGGTTTATGATTTCCAACTTGGGATGCTTTGCCTCTCAGCATCCACTGAGGAAGTGATGCGGTCACGGAGCTACTGTCGATATTGCAAAATGTTTAGTAGAGATGGCACACTTACCTGTGTTAAGGCGTATTTACACACGTTAATAAAGATGGTAAGTTTCTTTGCTTCTGCTGGAATTACATTTACTTGGTGTGTTGATTCTACCTGCAAAATATGGGGTTTTGGGGCGAGGGGAATATCTTGTCTGTGATTAAAATTGAGAGAAGGAAGGAATGAAATGAGGAAGGAAAGAGGGAGAAATTGAGAGAGAAAGGGAGAGAGAGAACAATCTTGCCCTCTGTGATTTGATGATTACACCTGGAAAGAGAGAAGTAACTTCTGAGGAAGTGTATAGTCTTTGAATATCACTCTTCCTTAAAAGAATTATACTCTAGCACAATCCTTTTTAAGTGCTGCTTCCTTCCTAACCCCCTTCTTTGTGGAATGCTGGGCTTCCCTGGAGGCTCAGACCATAAAGAATCTGCCTCCAGTCAGGAGACCAGGGTTCGATCCCTAGGTCAGGAAGGTCCCCTGGAGAAGGAAACGGCTGTAGTATTCTTGCCTGGAGAATCCCATGGACAGAGGACTCTGGCAGGCTGCAATCCATGAGGTCACAAAGAGTTGGATGCAACCGAGCAACTAACATTTTACACTTTCTAATACCTGGAAGCCAACACTCCTGAAAAGAATAAGTCCTTAATTCAGCGACCTCAACCCAGAAGGCCTGGTTTACCTTAATGAGCCCCAGCAGTTTGACAGCCAGAACCAGGCAAGGCAACAGGGATGATGACAATGTTGTCGGGGAACTTGTCAGTGGGCAGTGACAAAAAAAAAAACAAAACATTTTGCTACACGACAGATGAGTGCTCCCTGACAATCTGTCTGCTTTTATTTTTTTGAAGTCTTTCTCCTGCTTTATTCTCACCCAGCCGTTAAATTATTCTAGCCAACATGACCGTTTCCTCAATAAACATTTTTTTGGCCTAAAACTAAGAGGAATTTCATCAAGGAAGCAGGGACTGTGTTCGTTAGGCTGGTTTTTCTCTGTTGCATCTCCTGGGGAAATGCCCGCGCTGAGTTTCACTCTCGCAAACGCAGGCAGTCTGGTGACCATTGCTAGGCAACATGTCATCATAAATATTTCATCGGTGAAACAGAGTCTGTCTCATCCTTCGTCTGTTTGGTTCTTCAGCTTTCCTTTATAAAAACAATAGGAAAAAAGATAGAAATCCATGACCCCTACATTCCCTGAAATCCATGATGAGAAACTGATGACGATGGAATCAAGTAGAAAATTCTTAAAATCCAGGCAATGTCAATCATTAGAGAATATAATGGGGAAAAAAATCCCAATAATGTCTTAGCTTGGTCTGCTATTAAAAAAAAAAAAAAAAAAACTGCCATAGGCAGGGCAGCTTAAACAATAGACACTTGTTTCTCAGTTTCAGAGGCTGGAAGTCCAAGATCAAGGTGCTAGCAGAATCTTCTCGGGTGAAGGCCCCCTTCCTGCCCTTGAGATAATTGCCTTCAGTGCAGTATCACCTCAAACCAGTCAGAATGCCCACCATCAAAAAAATCTACAAACAATAAATGCTGGAGAGGGTGTGGAGAAAAGGGAATCCTCCTACACTGTTGATAAGAATGTAAGTTGGTACAGCCACCATGGAGAAGAATAAGGAGGTGGCAGATTCATGCTGATGTACAGCAAAAACAATACAATATTGTAAAGTAAAATAAATAAATAAAAATACTTAATAAAAATTAAAAAAAAAAAACTAAAAATAGAGCTACTATATAATCCAGCAATCCCACTCCTGGGCTTATATCTGGAGAAAACCATAATTCAAAAGATACATGCACCCTAATGTTCACTGAAGCACTATTTGCAATAGCCAAGACATGGAAGCAACCAAAGTTATCCATCAACAGATGAGTAAATAAAGATGTGGTATATATGTATAGATCAGCTCAGTTCAGTCGCTCAGTCATGTCCAACTCTTTGTGACCCCATGGACTACAGCACAACAGGCTTCCCTATCCATCACCAACTCCTGGAGCTTGCTTAAACTCACGTCCATTGAGTTAGCGATACCATCCAGCCATCTCATCCTCTGTCATCCCCTTCTCCTCCTGCCTTCAGTCTTTCCCAGCATCAGGGTCTTTTCCAACATGTTGGCTCTTTATATCAGGTGGCCAAATTATTGGAGTTTCAGCTTCAGCATCAGTCCTTCCAATGAATATTCAGGACTGATTTCCTTTAGGATTGACTGGTTTGATCTCCCTGGAGTCCCAGGGACTCTCAAGGGACTCTCTCTATACAAATATACATGTATATGTGTGTGTGTATATATATATATATACACACACACACACACACACATGGAATATGACTGACCCACGGAAAAGAATGAAATAATGCCATTTTCAGTGGCAAGGATGGACTTAGAGGCTGTCATACTAAATGAAGTAGGTCAAAGATAAATATCCTATGATACTGTTCATATGCAGAACCTTAAAAAATGATATAAATGAAGTTATTTACAAAACAGAAACAGACTCACAGACTTGGAGAATAAAACTATGGTTACCAGGGGTAAGAGAGGAAGGTGGGATAGATTGGGAGTTTGGGATGAACAGGTACACACTGCTATATTTAAAGTAGATAACCAACAGGGACCTACTGTAAAATAAATAAATGAAAAGATGATTGCCTCCTTGCTGCATCCCCACAAGGCAAGGAAAGGAAGCATTGATGTTTCTTCTTGTAAGGGCAATAGTCCCATCTTGGGGGGCTCCACCCTAATGACCTCGATCTAAATCTGACCTTCCCAAAGGCTTTAATTCTTTTTTATTTATTTATTTATTTATTTATTTTGCAGATAAAGTAAAAGATTTTATGGGGAAGGGATGCCTGGGTAGAGAACAGCAGGGTAAAGGACCATGGGAGAATGACTGTGCCACAGAGCTCGAAGTCTCAGTTTTTCTGGTGATGGGGTTAGTTTCCAGACTGTCTCTGGCAATCACCTTGCTTGGTCCCTTGTGGTGATTCAGGGTCCTTCCTGGTTTCATGTGCATCTCTCAGCCAAGACAGATTCCATCACGAGCCCAGAGGCCTTACTTATTAATACCAACACTTTGGGGGTTAGGGCTTCAAAATATGAATTGGAGGAGGGACATAAACATACAGCCTATAACAAATATAATCCAAAAAAATTTAAGTGATGCTCAGCAAAACTTTTCAGTGATACATTGGCACATTTTTTATGAAAATAAATAAAGGATTCAATGGTGACTAAACACTACAGTTACAACTAATTCTTTCTAAAGAAATACCAAAACAGAGACAAAAGTCTAGAACATAAACAAAACATCAAGAGCCATTTTCTTAGGGGATTTGAACTACGCGTGTAATAGAATTCTAAGGCGGCCCCCAAGATTCCCACCTTCTCACGTATGCCTATAATGCTTCAGCTGAGTGTGGACAGGACTTATAATGGAATATTACTCCTATAGGTATGTTATATTATGTGGCAAAAAGGGATTTTTCAGATATAATTAAGATCCCTAGTTGATTGAATCAATGGGAAGATTATCCTGGGTGGGCCTGACCTAATCAGGTGGGAAATGGCTATGAATTGCCTACTGGGACTAAGTGACAGGGAACAAGAGGCCTCCAGGAGCAGAGCATAGTCCCCAGCTGACACTTAACCAGAAAACAGGGACTTCAATTCTACAGGGAACTGAATTCAGCAACAACACTGAATGAGCCTGGAAGATGACCCCAAGCTTCAAAGGAGAGCCAGAGCATAGCCCACGCCTGGATCGTGGCCCCCTGAGACCCTGAGCCAAGATCCAGCTAAGCTGTGCCCAGACTAAACCCTCAGAAACTATGAGACAACAAATTTGTGTCGTTTTAAGATGTTTGTGGCATTTTATATGTAGCAATAGGAAACTAACATGGGGATGATTCTCCTTTTCTGTATTTTTGTAAAATAAACTGAGTACAAAGTTGAAGACTCCATTTGGAGCCCAGAATTTTTAAAGAAATAATTACAGCATCATTGGCAGCCTGAGCAGATAAAGTTCCCCCAATTTCCTGGCCCTGGGGACACTTTCACCAACTTCCTTTCTGACCCTCACTAAGAGAGTTTCATCATGACACTAATTCAGAATCTATTTTTTTAGAAATATATCTTATAAGTGGACCTTAATCTGCAAATAAACTGGGAATAATCTTCCTAAGGAAATAGAGAAGTTCATAGGAATGGATATAAATAGATGTCCATCACTATCTTGCTTGTAAAGATAAAATTCAGAACATGCATAAGGGCCTAGTAATAGGAGACTGATTAAAAGTACGTTTCATTCATTCAGTGGAATACTATGCACCCATTTTAAAGATTATATAGCTCAGTGTTATAATGTGATGTTTATGATATATGGATGTGTGTTAGTCTCTCAGTCATCTCTGACTCTTTTTGACCCCATGGACTGTAGCCCACCAGATTCCTCTGTACATGGGATTTTCCAGGCAAGAATACTGGAGTAGGTAGCCATCCCATTCTCCAAGGTGTCTTCCTGATTCCAGGGATTGAACCCAGTATTGCAAGCGGATTCTTCACAGTCTGAGCCACCAGGGAAGCCCATTATGATATACTGTCACACGTGGAAGAAAAAAAAAAAAAGACAAATCACAAAACTTTAGGTTTAACAGAATCTTAATTTGTTAAAAAAAATTAGGATGGTTATATTGATACTTGTATGATCTAGAGATGGAGATAGATTAAAACTGCAAGGTGTACATCTTGGTGAAAACAGTAGTTACCTCTAGGCATTGTGATATGGTATTTTCTTTTTTGTTCATTTGGATTTTCTAATTTTTCTTCAACTTTTTCAATAAAGACATGGAAGATATATGAGGCAGCTCATCATAAGAAAGATTTACATTTCTACTTAAATAGTCAATAGCTTTGACTTGCCTGGAAAATCCCATGGATGGAGGAGCCTGATAGTCTGCAATCCATGGGGTCGTGAAGAGTTGGACACGACTGAGCGACTTCACTTTTCACTTTCATGCATTGGAGAAGGAAATGGCCCCATTCAGTGTTCTTACCTGGAGAATCCCAGGGACGGGCTGCCCTCTCTGGGGTCGCACAGAGTCGGACATGACTGAAACGACTTAGCAGCAGCAGCAGCAGCTTTGACTTCCCTTGAGTTTTGTTAATATCCCTAATGGTCATATCTATTGATGGATTCTTAGACTTGGTCTCTGTAAATAATACTCAGATAAATCTGTTTTCTTAGCATTAAGGGTGTGTTTTCCAAATGCAGATCTTGGAAGCTGGTACTCAATTATGCTTGTTGTGGTCGTTCAAAACATACAAAAAGCACTGAGCATTCTCACATCCATGAAACTCATAGTAGAAGACACTCTTACTGAGAAAATAAATCCTTTTGATCTTCTTCCAATCACCTTAAACTGAAGTGTAGGCAATAATCTCCCTTTTCGGGGTCAAAGGTCTTATGTTCTCTGCCAAAGCCATCAGAACAAAAGCCATTTAAAGTCATGGGACAATCACCGAGTATGTTGACCATCAAAATTTCTTCCCAGTGAGGTTAAACCCTTGGTTGAAAGAGTACATCTCTGTACATAATCCAGGGAATAGAAAATCCTTTACTACTTGGAGGGTGGGTGTGACTGAGGGTTTTGCTACCAGCTGGATAGTGTAGACCAGTGGTTATAAATTGGACTTGATTTTGGTCCCCAGGTGATAATTGGCAATGTCTGGAGATATTTTGATGATCAAATCTGGAGCAGAGAATATGCTACTGGTATCTAGTGGATAAAAGCCAGGGATGCTGCTAAACATTCTGCAACATACAGGACAACCACACAACAAAGAATTTTCTAGTCCCAAACATTCATGGTGTTAAGCTTGAGAAACCCTGGCTAAAGAGTCAGATACGTGTGAAACAAGTGATGTAAAGGGCCTGAAAGAGGTAATAACAGAAGTCTCTTACAAGCAACACCACCCCCACACAGAGCAACAGCAAGAGTCATACCCAAGTCCGGACAGTCTGAGATAACCAGGAGCAGATTCACCCTCCTGTCTTACACGACTTGACGACCTCGAGACTGTCATACGAAGTGAGGTCAGGAAGAGAAAAACAAATACTGTGTATTAACACACATGTGTAGAAACTATGCAACGCAGAAACACAGACACAGAAAACAAATGTCTGGACACCAAGCAGAGACGGGGGAATGGGGTAAATTAGGAGACTGGGGTTGGCATATATACATGGCTATTTTAGAAATAGATAGCTCATGAGAACCTACTATACAGCAAAGGGGGGGGTACAATCTGTTTGTAGGACATATATTAACCGTACAAATGCATTCCAATATACATTGTTTTGGTTGTTTAGTCACTAAGTTGTGATTGACTCTTTTCAACCCTATGGACTTTAGCCTGCCAGGCTCCTCTGTCCATGGGATTCTCCAGGCAAGAACACTGGAGTGGATTGCTGTTTCCTTCTCTAGGGGATCTTCCCAATCAAGGGGTTGAACCCATGTCTCCTACACGGGCAAGTGGATTCTTTACTAATACTGAGCCACCTGGGAAGACCTCCAACACACATGAAGTGCAGACAAATAATGTTTGATTCCACTTATGGGAGATACCTAGAACAGTCAAATTCATAGAACCAGAAAGCACATTGGTAGGCATCGGAAGTGGGAGGTGTGAGGGAGGGGGTGGGGAATTAGTGTTGAATGAGAAGAGAGTTTCAGTTTAGGAAGGTGAAAACTCGGGGAAACTGATGATGGGGAGAGCTGCACAGCTATGTGAATGTACCTAGTGCTACTGAAACGTGCATCAAATGTGGTTAAAATAGTATGTTTTATATTGCATGACTTTCACCAAAGTTTGAAAAAGAAACGTTTTTAAAAGAAATCAGACAAATATATCTAAGACAACATTTATCAAACATTAGACAACTTGTGGGGAGGCAGGATGAAGCTATACAAAAGGGGTCCTAAGCCTTCAGCTGAGTACTAACTTATACGTGCTTGAGAGGAAATGTTTGGGACATGTTTGCCATCTACCAAAGATTGGGGGAAGAGCTACCAGAAAAGAGTGAATAGAACAATTTCCAGGGCTACACAGGGCTGGGTACAGTTTATGTTCCCACAAGCCAGAGTGGTATAACCTCCCAATATATGTGATGGATAGATTCTTCAGAAGCACGTTGGCTTAGCTGTGGGGCCACATTAGCCCTAGACTAAAGGCCCCTGTGACCAGCCCTAAGAAAACTTAAATCTCAAAAGGATCAATCTGATTCCAAGTAATTTGCGTACCAAGACAAAAATTCAATAATCTATGAAGGAATATAGCAAAATCCAGGAACCAACAACATAAAAATACACAATATCCAGCATCAAGTTAAAAATCACCAGACAAGTTAGGCCCTCTCCAGTGGTCCAGTGGCTAATAATCTGCCTTTCAATGCAAGGGACACAGGTTCGATCCCTGGTCTGGAAGATTCCACATGCCTTGGAGCATCTAAGTCCATGCACCACAAGCGCTGAGCCTACCTGCTGCAACTACTGAAGACCACTCACCTAGAGCCCGTGCTCTGCAAAGAAAAGCATCTCCCACTCACCACGACAACAGAAAGCCCATGGGCAGCAATGGAGACCCAGCACAGCCAAAAATAAATAAGTAATAAATATGTTAAAAAAAAAAAACTACCAGACAAGAAAAGAAGCAGGAAAATAAGACCTGTAACCACAAGAAAGATCAGTGAACAGAAACAGACCCAGAAATCACAGACATGATAGAAATACGAGACAAGGACATTTTAAAAGATTTTATCAGTATGTTCTATACATTCAAGAAGGGGGAGGAAAACATGACAAAGAAAGCATAAAATATTGCATATTTTATGAAAGAGAAGAAAGCACAAAATATTGCAAGGGATGATAAATGTCTTCACTCTGGTGCTTATGAGCATGTGTTTTGCTGGGCACTGTGGCAAGAGAGATGGGTAAGACAGTCTGTTCTCCTGCAGCTCATGACTTAGTAGAAAAGGTAGCGGCAGAAATGATTAAATTTTTTACACTGAAGAATGCCTGGGGAGATTAGATGAACACGTAAAGGTTGTGGGTGGTAAGGACTTACTGTAGAGCTGAGGGATAGTGTGGTGCTCTGGGATATCCCTCAGTGGAGCTGGGGGATAGTTCTCTATCATGCGTGCATGCATGCCCAGTCACTTCAGTGATGTCCGACTCTTTGTGACCCTAAAGACTGTAGCCCACAGGCTCCTCTGTCCATGGGATTCTTCAGGCAAGGATACTGGGGTGGGTTGCCAAGTTCTCCTCCAGGGGATCTTCCCCACCCACAGATTGAACCCAGATCTCCTGCTTCTCCTGAATTACAGGCAGATTCTTTACCTACTGAGCAGCCTGGGAAGCCCCTCTCTATCATAGGGACAAATAATAATAGCCAACTTCATGCAACAACAACAAAAAGCAATTATTGGATAACTATATGTAAAAACATATTGGAAGCTTAGGAACAAAAATAGCAAAATAGAGACATAAAAACAGAAATAAACCCTCCTCTCTCGAAAAGTGAAAGTGATGTCGCTCAGTCATGTCCAACTCTTTGGGACCCCATGGAATATAGCCTACCAGGCTCCTCTGTCCATGGGATTTTCCAGGCAAGAGTACTGAAGTGAGTTGTCATTTCCTTCTCCAGGGGATCTTCCTGACGTAGGGATCGAACCCTGGTCTCCCACATTGCAAGCAGACGCTTTACCATCTGAGCCACCAGAGAAGCCCCTCTCTCAAAGCTAGCGTTTATTGAATATTTAAAACTTTGTGTCATTTTGTCCTCTTAACAGTGCAAAATAGGTACTATTATCACCCACTTTGGGAGATCACAGTGATGTCTCTTGATCCTCTAGTCCTCTCTATATGCATTCCCTTTGACTTGTGACTTTGAAATTTTCTGCTAAACAGAGCACATTCCCCAGCCCCTTCACTTTGGTGACATGACTTCTTTTGGCCAGTGAAATATTAGCAGATGTGATGGGACCAAAAATTTGGAAAACACCAGTGCACTTGGGTTTATTTTCTTGAATATGTGCCATTACATAAGAATATGCCTCTTAAGAATAAGAGGATAAGAGACAAGTAGAATAGAGTCAACCCAACTAACCTGCAAACCTTCAGTGAGAAACAGAGCCCCATCTAGATGAACTAAACCCCAGCTCAACCCACCAACGTGTGACCTGATAAACGCTATTGAGCTGTCCCGCTGATATTTTGGGCTTGTTGTTAGGCAGTAATACCTAACTGGTATGCACTGTCAAAGGAAGGGGAGGAGGTTAGAGCGACGAAAAGCTAGAGGGACATCCCTAGTAAACAGGAGAACTCAGATTTGAATTTACATCTGCCTGACACATTTACTGCTTCCTTGGAACCTCACTCCTGGGGATTTGCTCTAAGGCCATAGTTCATAAAAAAGTTACATGCACATAAATATACACTGAAGTTTTTCTTAGAACCAAAAAAAAAGAAAGAAAATGACCTAAACTTCCCAAAATGAGAAAAGTGCCTAAACACACTATGATATACCATCTCAAAGGAAAAGTTCGTGCTAATGAAATGGCTCAGAGGGTAAAGAATGCCTGCCAGTGCAGGAGACACAGGAGATGCAGTTTCAATCCCTGATTGCAAAGATTCCCCCAAGGAGGAAATGGCAACCCACTCCAGTATTCTTGCCAGGAAAAACCCATGGACAGACGAATCTGGCAGGCCACCAAGAGCTGGACACGCCTGAATGACCGACACATGCTTATAAAATGGCAATTAAGAATGTGCCACAGAAAGGGAAGTCTCTATTCTAATGGAAATCTTCAAAACTAAAATATATTTTGTAGGTCCACTCAAAGTAAAAATGTGTGTAGATATGCATATATGTGGTTTTTATACATATATGCAAATAGAAAAGGACAGAAGAGCAGCTTATTAAATGAAATCAACTTCACAGAACTGTGGGATTAGAAGTGATGTATTCTAGTCTTCTAATTTTCCATTAGAGCTGCTGTAATAAAAACAGTGATCAAGCTGACATAGACACAGCTCTGGTGTCACGCTTCATCCACTCAGAGGGCTTACCCAGCCGCCCACCATCTCAGCCACAGCAAGCCTTTGGAGCCTGCAGGGCGCCCGGGCCTCACAGGGATCTTTCTCTCTAGTGCCATGAGCTTCGAGAGCACCTTCCCATGACAAGCCCCCACTCGGGGTGCGTGGCTTACGCTTGTCTTAGCACAAGAAGAGGAAAGCCCTCAGTCTCCAAAAAGTGAAAGTGAAGTCACTCAGCTGTGTCCGACTTTTTGCAAGCCCATGGACTGTAGCCTACCAGCTTCCCCAATCCATGGAATTTTCCAGACAAGAATACTGGAGTGGGTTGCCATTTCCTTCTCCAGGGGATCTTCCCAACCCAGGGATCAAACCATGGTCTCCCGCATTGCAGGCAGATGCTTTACCATCTGAGCCACCAGGGTAGACCTCAGTCTCCAAAGATGTATTTGTTAACCAGGACAGATTTCTCCATCAATAAATTCTTTCACATCAAAGCTGGAGACAATTCTTAGCCTGCTTGTCAACCCGGTTAGAGAATGAGGAGAGGGTCTGGATGCTATCGAGGGGCATGTGGCTCCTTCCTTCAGCCTTTCCAGGTTCATAGCTCACTGTAGGGAACGCTGAGCAGTGCCACGGCTCCCTGTGGGCCATGATGCGTATGTCATCCACCTCGATCTCCGTGTGATAGTGTCACGACATTTTCCAGGCGGCCTTAGAGAAGCTGAGCAATTTGCCCCAAGTGGACTCGGGCGATGTGTGTGTGTGGGGGTGGGGGGGTGTTGTGTGTTAGGTGCTCGGTCATGTCCAACGCTTGGCGATAGTATTGGATTCATCAGTGAACGAGTCAATACCAATGTTATCTTCCGCTCAGGCGATGAAAACCCAATTCTTCGGCCTTCCCTGACTGTCTAGTGGTTAAGAATCTTCCTGCCAATGCGGGGCACACAGGTCCAACCCCTAGTCTGGGAAGACCCCACAGGTCCCAGGGCAACTAAGGCCATGCACTGCAACAAGGGAAGCCACTGCAGCGAGGGGCCCACGCCCCACAACTAGAGGGCAGCCCCCACTCAGGGCAACTAGACAAAACCGACACACAGCAGCAAAGGTCCAGCGCAGCCAAAAACAAATGCAAACTGTTAAAGAAAATGTCTCAGAAACGCCAGCTGGAAGGTCTTCAAGTGCCTTGAGGGAAGATGAGGAATACTGCTTTGAGGGCATCCGAGAGGGACCTTCTACTTGTGTCCAGGCCACTGCTAGCTCTCCCCCAAGCCGTGGCCACGGAAGAGTCCCTGTCTCCCTTTTCCCACCCACATTCCCTCTAATCTATCCTCCTCATTAGCCAGAGTGGTTCCTACTTACAAATGGAGTGGCTCCTTACAGCATTCACACAAGTCCTCAGTGCTCCCGCCCTGGCACTTTTCAGGGGAATTTCAGAACACCTCAGCATGATGTGCTGGGACATCTTGGCTCTGCTCTCTCTTTAGCATCACCTTCCCTGCCCTGCAATTGAACGTGTATCCTTCATTCACCCAGGGCTACTTACAGATCACCACCCCACCCCCACCCAGTACACCCACGCAGGATCTCAGACTTTTGCCCAGGTGTCCCCTCCTCTGAATCCATCTGTATTATGGGCTGATTGTATCTCCACAAAATTCACTTATTGAAGTCCAATCTCTCAATGTGATTGTATTTGGAGGTGGGTCCTTTGGGAGGTAACTAGGATTAGATGTCTTGCCTGGAGAATCCCAGGGACGGGGGAGCCTGGTGGGCTGCCGTCTATGGGATCGCACAGAGTCGGACACGACTGAAGTAACTTAGCAGCAGCAGCAGCAGGATTAGATGAGTTCATGAGAGTGTGGCCCCCATAATGGGATTAGTGCCCTTAAAATGCATTGCAACATATAGTAGGTGCAGACAAATACAGTCTGACTCCACTTATACAAGATACCTAGAATGGTCAAGTTTATAGAGTCAGAAAGTACCCGGATAGATGCCAGGGGCCAGGGGGTGGCAAAGGCAGGGAGGGGGACTAGGGAGTTAGTGTTTGATGGGAACAGAGTTTCAGTTTAAGAAAGTGAAAAATTCGGGAGATGGATGGTGGTAAGAGCTGCACGCCAATGTGAACATCCTTGGAGCCACTGAACTGTGCAGCTGAATATGGCTATGAGACTTTGGCCACAATGCTTCCCAGCCTCCAGAACCAACAAATGTTCTTACTGTTTGACCCACACCATCTATGGTGTTCTGCTACAGCAGCCTGAGCAGACTAAGTCTGCTTCAGTAGGCTAAGGGAAGCTCCTTTTCTCTCTCAAATGGCGCCTCTGGATTACTCACCCCTAGAGAGGGGGAAAGAGCAATCCCTGAAATTACCCTGTAAACTCCATCCTGTGAGAAACCTAGCATGGCCTTTCTCTGGTACCACAGTTACGCTGCATGTCTGTTTCTCCTACGTTGTGACCTTCTTGAGGACAAGGACTTTTCCACTGGATTCATCTTTGTGTTCCCAGTAATAGCACGTGTACAGCATGGAATGGAAACTCAATGACTATATGTCAACTGGAACTCCACTAAAACAGCCCCACTCAAAGAGGCTTTATCGAAGGACTACCCTGGTGGTTGAGTGGTTAAGAATCTGCTATCCCATGCAGGGGATGCAGGTTCAATCCCCAGTCTGGTAACTAAGATCCCACATGCTGTGGGACGTCTAAGCCCAACTAGAAAAGTCTGCAACAAACATCCTGTGCAGCCAGTGTATAGAAAGAGGCTTTATTGTTAAAATAAACTAAAAATATATGACAGTAGATTCAGTATTGTTTAAAATTTCCATATATTTACTTCAACTTATTTACTAATTTTCTAGTTATTTTATCAATTATTGATGAGGGATATTGAAATCTTTAATTCTTTGCAATTCTGTTAGTTTTTCCTTATGTATTTTGAAGTTCTCTTATTAGATACATAAATATTTAGGAATCTTATGTTTTCTTGATGAATGGAGCCCTTTATTATTATAAAATAATCTTTATCTAGGGCAATAGCCTTTTCTCTAAAACCTATTTTATCTCATATTAATATAGCTATGTTAGCACAGTTTTGAGTAGTGTTCAATTCAGTTCAGTCACTCAGTCGTGTCCGACTCTTTGCAACCCCATGAGTTGCAGCGTGCCAGGCCTCCCTGTCCATCACCAACTCCCGGAGTTCACTCAAACTCGCATCCATCGAGTCAGTGATGCCATCCAGCCATCTCATCCTCTGTCGTCCCCTTCTCCTCCTGCCTCCAATCCCTCCCAGCAGCAGAGTCTTTTCCAATGAGTCAACTCTTCGCATGAGGTGGCCAAAGTATTGGAGTTTCAGCTTTGGCATCACTCCTTCCAAAGAAATCCCAGGGCTGATCTCCTTCAGAATGGACTGGTTGGATCTCCTTGCAGTCCAAGGGACTCTCAAGAGTCTTCTCCAACACCACAGTTCAAAAGCATCACGTCTTTGGCGCTCAGCTTTCTTCACAGTCCAACTCTCGCATCCATATGACCACTGGAAAAACCATAGCCTTGACTAGACGTACCTTTGTTGGCAAAGTAACGTCTCTGCTTTTCAATATGTTATCTAGGTTGGTCATAACTTTTCTTCCAAGGAGTAAGCGCCTTTTAATTTCATGGCTGCAGTCACCATCTGCAGTGATTTTGGAGCCCCCCAAAATAAAGTCTGATACTGTTTCCCTATCTTTTTCCCATGAAGTGATGGGACCAGATGCCATGTTAGCTTGTTATATATTCTTTCGCCACTTTACTCAACCTTTGTGTCTATATATTTAATGCACTTACTTTAAGAAGAATAAAGTTAAGTCTTGCTGTATATATATCTTTTAATGGGAGTATTTATATTATTTATATCTAATATGATTGTTATATAGTCATGAATAAATGTATGATCATTTAAAAATATAAAGAAAATTATTTAATAAAATAGCCTCTACTCAAACAAGGAAAAGAGGGACTAACCATTCACTGAGTGCCTGTTGAATGCCAGCTCTGGGTTAGGCTCCTTACCATGTTATTACATCTGATGTCTTATTTAATCCTCACACTAACCATGTAAGGTGGCTGTGATAACCCCCATTTGCAGATGGTAACAAGGACATTCAGAGAACTTCAGTGGCTTGCCCGCGGTTATGGGGTCACCAGCAGTGGAGCCGGGGTTTACTCCCATCTCTGGCTCCAAAGCCTGCACTTAGGATCTCTGCCTGAACCCAATCCCTCCAGCTCAGAAAAGATGCACATTACTGCATCGACTAGGTGAGCCGAGTCTCTGCAGACTTTCTTCAGCCAAGGAGCAGAGTCCCTACCACAGTCATCTCAAGTTCCATTCTGCCTCTGACCTGGGGTGGTGGGTGCAGCTTCTTCAGGCATCACCAAGACAAGACTCAGCTGCAATGGGTTTCCTGGCAGGCATGGGGCAGGCACCTTGCGAGGTTCCCAAGATAGGCGGGTGCTGAGCACAAGGCGTGGACCACAGGCTGGCATTCCAGGAACTAAGTGAGTTGCCAGCTTGGAAAGCATCCCACCCCCCGAGGGCACTGGTGGGGACCCCTTAGGGTTCTCAGCAGTTCCCAGATGCAAACCCAGGGCAGTAGTATTCAAGTCATCTAGGGCTTTCTACCATGCTTCCCTCAACTCTCCCAGCCTCTGCTCATTATCCAATGCCAAAGACACTTCCGTATCCACAGCAACATCCCAGTTCCTGGGAGCAGAAGCTGAGTTAGTTTCCTAGGTCTGCTGCAAACTTGATGGCTTAAACAACACGTATGTATTCCCTCACAGTTCTGAAGAGCAAAGTCGAAAATCAAGGTGTTGGCAGGGCCACACTCTCTCTGGTGCTCTGGGGAGGACTATTTCTCACCTCTTTCAGCTTCTGGTAGATCCAGATGTTGCTTGGCTTGTGGCAGCATAATTCCAGTGTCTGCCTCCAAATTCACATGGTATTTCACAGAGATCACTCTGTCTCTTGAATCCCTATCTCCTTTCTTTCATAAGGACACCAGTCACTGCATTTAAAAAAAATGAAAAGTGAAAGTGTTAGCTGCTCAGTCATGTCTAACTCTTTGGGACCCCATGGACTTTAGCCCACCAAGCTCCTGTGTCCATGGAATTCTCCAGGCAAGAATACTGGAGTGAGCTACCATTCCCTTCTCAAGAGGATCTTCCCAACCCAGGGATAGAACCCAATTTCTCCTGCATTTCAGGTGGATTATTTACTGTGTGAGCCACCACAGCAGCCCCACTGGATTTAGGACACACGCTAAATCCAGGGTAATCTCATCTCAAGATCCTTAAATTAACGATATGTGCCAAGACCATATTTCTAAACAAGGCTACATTTATAGTTACTGGGAAGAAACACCTGAACATACCTTTTTAGAGGATATGCACCAGGGTCTCAGTGGAAAAGAATCCACCTGTAATGCAGGAAACACGAGTTCGATCCTTGGGTTGGGAAGATTCCCCTGGAGGAGGAGATGGCAACCCACTCCAGTATTCTTGCCTGGGAACTCCCAGGAACAGAGGAGCCTGGAAGGCTATAGACCACAGGGTCCCAAAAGAATCAGACACGACTTAGTGACTAAACAGCAAAAACAACTCAATCCACTGCAATGCCCCTTTTTCAAAAAGGAAACACAGAATCTAATTTTTTTTTTTTTTTGGTCAGGAGCAAAAAGATAGAAAATTCATAAGGAAATAACTTTCTTCCTGCATCTTAAAATAATTTGGGGTCTTGTTAGTGGCTTACATTGTGCTGGTGGAATCTGTGCCAATCGTTGACGTATGACATGAAAATCCTTTGCCCCCTATGAGAGGAAGAAATAGTACTGAAATTGACTCAGATGTGGTTACAAATATTTCTCAAAGAATCAAATAAATTTTAAAATATGAATAAATGGATGGAGATTCCTGTTTCTCTTAGCTATTTCTTAATCATTTGGGTAGTAGATAGGTCTGGTGTCAGAGAGTCTCGAGTTCAGACCTTGATTTTACCCCTCTTAGCTGTATGTCTTTAGAGTTTCTTGACATCTCCAGGTATGTATTCTTATTCATAAAATGGACATAATAACAACAAAACATGCGCTTCCATTCTCCCAGAGATTTTCTGAAGATAAAATCATGTATGTAGAGGCACCATGCGAATATCTGTGGCTATTCTGAGAGGCTTGCAGAGCTTTGGTTGCCAAACTGAGTCTCTCGAGGTATGATGACCACACATATAATGGAAGGTCAGGCGCAGAAAGAGTTTAAATCCCTGTGGTAGCCTTTCCCTAGAGCTGGTTAAATAAACTGCCATGTTGGGCAAGGATGATGAGAAAGAATTTGAACGAATCTGTTACGTGCCATCTTGTCTTTCCTAATCCCATTTCAAGGCACTGTAAGTATCAGAGCAAACACTGGCTCTTCCCTTAAGAATTCTAGCTGCACAAGCAAAATGTGCTCAGAAATGCTTGATAATTCCCAGAAAACTTGTATGTACTTCCTATGAGATTATTCCCAATTTCATTACTCCCATTATAAATTATGTGTTTATTTTCTGGCGCTAGTGGTAAAGAACACACTTGCCAATCCTGGAGATGCAGGAGACAACATGGGTTCGATCATTGGGTCAGGAAGATTCCCCAGAGAAGGGAATAGCTACCCACTTCAGTATTCTTGCCTGGGAAACCCCATGGACAGAGGAGCCTGGAGGGCTACAGTCCATGGGTTCACAAAGAGCTGGACACAACTTAGTGACTGAACAACTACCACAACTACACTTAAAAGATTATTCTTAATTTTACTGGATAAACTATATGGTTATTTTCTACAGAGCATTCCTCCTTCCCTTTATTATTATAGTTTTAGTATTCACTCAACAAACATTTGGTAATCACTTATACTGGGCCAAGCTTTAGGCTACTGATAATCCTATAAATCATGGAAGGCAGGGCTTCTACTCCCATGAATATTATGATCCAGTAAAGGAAAAAGATGGAAATAACCAAGTGTACATGAGATGTGCCATCTCAGTTCAGTCCAGTTCAGTTGCTCAGTCGTTTCCGACTCTTTGCAACCCCATGAATCGCAGCATGCCAGGGCTCCCTGTCCATCACCAACTCCCGGAGTTCACTCAGACTCATGTGCATTGAGTCGGTGATGCCATCCAGCCATCTCATCCTCTGTTGTCCCCTTCTCCTCCTGTCCCTAATCCTTCCCAGCATCAGGGTCTTTTCCAGTGAGTCAACTCTTCACCTGAGGTGGCCAAAGTACTGGAGTTTCAGCTTCAGCATCAGTCCTTCCAATGAACACCCAGGACTGGTCTCCTTTAGGATGGACTGGTTGGATCTCCTTGCAGTCCAAGGGTCTCTCAAGAGTCTTCTCCAACAGCACAGTTCAAAAGCATCAATTCTTCAGCACTCAGCTTTCTTTATATTCCCAACTCCAACATCCATACATGACTACTAGAAAAACCATAGCCTTGACTAGATGGACCTTTGTTGGCAAAGTAATGTCTCTGCTTTTGAATGTGCTATCTAGGTTGGTCATAACGCCCCTTCCAAGAAGTAAGTGTCTTTTAATTTCATGGCTGCAATCACCATCTGCAGTGATATTGGAGCCCCAAAAAATAAAGTCTGACACTATTTCCACTGTTTCCCCATCTATTTCCCATGAAGTGATGGGACCAGATGCCACGATCTTCATTTTCTGAATGTTGAGTTTTAAGCCAACTTTTTCACTCTCCTCTTTCACTTTTGTCAAGAGGCTTTTTAGCCCCTCTTAACTTTCTGCCATAAGGGTTCCATCTCAGGGGGAAGTAAATTTTCCATGGGTTGGGGAGAGTAGCCCAGGCAGAGGGAAGAGCAGGAGCACAGAAGTACAGGGATGAGAAAGTGAAGGGTTGATGAGAGTGGCCCATGTGCTGGGACTGTCCGGGTGTAGAACACGAGAGGGGAGCAGAAGCATGCATGCATGCACGCTTCAGTCATGTTCAGCTCTTTGCGACCCTATGGACTGTAGCCTGCCAGGCTCCTTTGTGTATGGGATTCTCCAGGCAGAAGCATGAGGTGGAGCTTAGAAGACTAGCTGGTCTCCAACCTAGAGAGCTTTTATGTCAAAAGGAAGGGTTTAGATTTTATCCCTTAGCCAAAGGGAGCCTGGAGGATTGTAAGCAGCACAATGACTATATCAGACATGCCCTAGCCCTACGAGGTACACTTTTGGAGATTGCTTCCCATAGGAAATACATCAGAGCAATTATCTCAGCCAGGGAAGTCTGTTTTCCCTTGTGAGTCAAGAGAACAGTATGTCAGCAAACGGCTTGGCATGTCTATAATCCCTGTAGGAATGTCCTAACACAAGTTATAATAAAAATATCCCCCTGAGTTGGTGCCCCTTAAAATCTCTTGCAGAAATAGCACTTGGAGAGCAAATTCATCAAGGGAGTAAAGCAAGGCATCCAGGAGAGGCAACCAGAATGTGCCACTAGACCTAGGGGGGGACATGGGAAACAGTGATGGAAAAACAGGTGGAGAGACAGTCCAAAAATGGTTGGACTCTCCGTCGGTGCTGTAGGAACCAAGAAAAAATCAGTAAGTCGTTTTCTGATGAAGGCATAACTTGTAAAATTATCAGAAAGTCAAGAAACAAGCATAGTCCAGAACAATACAGGAACTTCTGCCAGTAAACAGAGATGGCATTAGCAACCAACAACCAGGTAAATTAAAATGAGGTGGCTTGCATTTTCCATTTGTGTCTGTGCCTCAGGTGGCTCAAGGACCCTCAGAGTAGAGCTGATGGACTCTGAGAGCAGAAATGATGAAAGAATACACTGGTAGACTTGGCAAGCTAAAAGACAATGGGTGGTATGGGCGTGCTAGTCACTCAGGTGTGTCTGAGCCTTTTCGACTCCATGCACTGCAGACCATCAGGCGCCTCTGTCCAGGGGGGATTCTCCAGGCAAGAATACCAGGGTGTGTAGCCATTTCCTTCTCCAGGGGATCTTCCTGACCCAGGGATCAAACCCAGGTCTCCTGCATGGCAGGCAGATTGTTTACCGTCTGAGCCAATGGGGAAGGCCAAAAGACAATACTCCTACACACCGAAAATCTACAAGTACAAAATGAAATGGCAAATCCAGAGAAGAACTTTTATGCACTAAGGTGTCTTTATTTTAAATTAATTAATTTATTAATTTGACTGTGCGGAAGGCAATGGTACCCCACTCCAGTACTCTTGCCTGGAAAATCCCATGGAAGGAGCCTGGTGGGCTGCAGTCCATGGGGTTGCTGAGGGTCGGACACGACTGAGCAACTTCACTTTCACTTTTCACTTTCATGCATTGGAGAAGGAAATGGCAACCCACTCCAGTGTTCTTGCCAGGAGAATCCCAGGGACAGGGGAGCCTGGTGGGCTGCCGTCTATGGGGTCGCACAGAGTTGGACACGACTGATGCGACTTAGCAGCAGCAGCAGGATCCTTAGTTGCACCATTCAAACTCAGTCGTGGTCTGTAGGATCTGGTTCCCTGACCAGCAATGGAACCCAGGCCTCCTACATAGGGATCATGGAGTCTTGGCCACTGGATCACCAGGAGAGTCCCAAAGTTGTCTTTAATAATTTTATTTATTCTCATCAAAAATTGGTGACAACCTAATAATCCCACAATCAAGTTTTTAAAAGGACCCATAAATGTGGAAATCACTTACAAATGCATCTAGCTAAGCAATAAAGCTTGACTGTGACATTTTAAACATATGGTATGATTTTATCTATATAGTAATAAAAATACTAATCATAAAAAAATCTAGAAAAAATGTTTAAATGTCTGTTATTCCTTAGTCCCTTGGGTAAATGACATTAACCAGAAATCATTCAAAATATTTCCAGGCATGAGGGTTTAGTGTTACCTGCTCAGTTGTGTCTGACTCTTTGTGACTCCATGGATTGTAGTCCACCAGCCTCCTACATCCATGGAATTCTCTGGGCAAGAATATTGGAGTGGGTTGCCATGCCCTCCTCCCAGGGATCTTCCGAATCCAGGGATCAAATGCAGGTCTCCCACAGTGCAGGTGGGTTCTTTACCATCTGAGCCACCAGGGAAGCCCAAGAATATTGGAGAGAGTAGCCTATTCCTTCTCCAGGGGATCTTTCCAGCCCAGGAATTAAACCGGGGTCTCCAGCATTATAGGCAGATTCTTTACCAGATGAGCTACCAGCCACCAGTCTGAGAATCCCCAAATGATACATAATCTGGTGATGCTGTTTATCTCTCCTTTCTAGTACCTACTGTGACCCTCATATTCTGTTCCATGAAAGCAGGGGTGAGAAATTGAGTGTAGAGAAGGAAAGCAGCATGCATTCATGCAAAGGGCCCCCTTGAGTACCTATGTTTAAATGCTAGTTAAAACGTATTAGAAGCATAAACAAATCATATGTGTACCCAGGCTCCTAGTATAAGACAGATAAATGCTACATGAAAGCCAGTTTATTTCAAAGATGAAAGAAAGATAAAAGAACTCTATGCCCTCTTTTGTATCTTTCTGGGAGAAAAAAGTTGTCACTTTTGCAAATGATATGAACCCTTGCCTAACTGCTGTACCATCTGCTCCAGCTGGCTTGTGGAATCTAAAAAGAGCATTTCCTTTTCTGGGTCAGCAGTGACATCACATGTGGAGGGGGAGGGTGGCAGGGTGGGTGTAGATGAATGTGCAGAATGGCACCAGCCCCTGGGGACTCCCAATACATGTGGAACGCACACATCCTAACAGTCTAAGTGCCCATGTGGAGCAGGGACAAGCTGCTTAGGACCACAGGCAAAGACTAAAGGATGGAAGCAGCATAGTTCCCCATGGAGAAGTACAAATGGACACAGAGCTCTGTGATTTCCTGCCAAAGAGCTACTGTAAGAACATACTGGCCCCCTGCTTCTGGAAAAGACTCTCTGGATGCATCAGTCTATTTACAAGCAGATTGCTTCTTCCTATTCTGGCGCTGACCTGGGCTGGGGGTGTGGTTGTTGTTGTGGGTGTGTGCTCAGGCATATTTGACTCTTTGTAACCCCGTGGACTGTAGCCCACAAGGCTCCTCTGTCCATAGAATTTTCCAAGGCAAGAATACTGGAGTGGATTGCCATTTCCTCCTCCAGGGGGTCTTCCTATCCCAGGGATCAAACCCACGTCTCCTGTGTCCCCTGCATTGGTAGGCAGATTCTAATTTACCACTGAGCCACTTGAGGGAGTGAGGGGGAGCCATAAAAGGAGAATTGCAGAACAGCCTTGCTCTATAAAGGCAGCTTGGATCTCTTGAACAAGTAGAGACATGAATTCAAGTCCCAGCCTGGCCCCTGGACAACTGCATGGCCATGGGTAAGTCCCAACTCATACACTGACCTTAGGCATTAGGTAGAGTGGGGCTGATACATTTAGGGCTTCCAACTCCTCTGGGCTGCTTCTGGCATCAATGAGCAGAGAGATTAGACAACCTGAAAACTTCCTCGGGAACCACCTAGAACCAGGAAGACAAGCACAAGCCGGGTCTCTGCTGTATCACTCAGGGAGAGGAAATCCCTGAGCACCAAGGGTTCAGGGGACCACAGGATGACTGCAGCCCCAAGCCAACTATACCCAGATGGTCATGGTTTGTGATTATTGATCCTCCCGATAAATAAATAAAAAGTCCCCCTCGTGGCTCAGATGATGAAGAATCTGCCTGCAATGGGGGAGACCTGGGTTTGATTCCTGAGTTGGGTGGAACCCCTGAAGAAGAGCATGGCTACCCACTCCAGTATTCTTGCCTGGAGAACTCCATGGACAGAGGAACCTGGTTGCTTATAGTCCATGGGGTCACAAAGAGTCAGACACGACTTAGCAACTAATACACACGAAACACACATTCCTAAGGAAAGGTAGCAGTGGCTGCTGATATCTGAGAATGAATTAGTCCACTGAACACTAGCCTGCAGGACAAGCAGCCCACCATTTCTGCTCAAATCAGCAACATCTTCCCACCTTTCCCGTCTCACTATAAAGATGATATTTGGATTTATAACTGCCTGACTTCTATGTCTATCCATCAGTTATTTCTGAACTTAGGTGATGAACTGGGATATCATTTAAGTCCTTAGGGGTAGTCTACCCATGTAGGAGTCTGTTGATGTATCTGTATTCCTTTCTGGTCCCCAGCACAGGGTCCCAGCCAACATCAGCTGAAGCAAACTCCATCTTGACCAGTGCTTTTGGCTAACGCCCTTCTCAAGGACTTAGGAAATTCATATTCCTTCTCACACTCCACTGAAAATTCTTGGGCTCTCTCTGACCTTGACAGCCCCCTCCCAGGCCATGATGGTGCAAGGACGCTGTTTCCTGGACATCTCTCTACTCTCAGGTCCCTACATTTCTCTGGGAATTGTGTTGTTTCAGAGAACCATCTGTAATAGTTTCTGAGGGCTGCTGCAACAAATTGCTACAAATTGGGAGGCTTATGGGCTTCCCAGGTGGCACTAGTGTTAAAGGACTCACCTGATAATGCAGGAGACCTGAGTTTGATCCGTGGGTCAGAAAAATCCCCTGGAGGAGAGCAAGGCAACCCATTCTAGTATTCTTGCCTGGAGAATCCCATGGACAGAGGAGGCTGGCCGGCTACAGTCCATGGGGTTGCAAAGAGTGGGACACAACTGAAGCAACTCAGCATGACACATAAAATGTGGTTTATAGCAACAGAAGCTCAGTTCTGGAAGCTAGAAGTCTGAAAGCAAGATGTCAGGAGGGCCACAGTCTCTCTGAAGAAGCAAGAGCAGGTCTTTCTCGCCTCTTCCAGTTTCTGATGCCAGCAATTACTGACATTCTTTTGTATTATAGAGGCATCACTTAAATCTCTGCCTTTGCCTTCACATGGCCTTCAGACCTGTTTCTGTCCATGCCTCTGTGCACAGATCTCCTTTTCTTAGAGCGACACCAGTCCCTGGATCTAGTATGACCTCTTAATTTGATTTCATCCATAAAGACCTTATTCATAGGTGCTGAGGGGTCAGGACTTCATATCTCTTGTTGTTATTTAGTCGCTAAGTCAGGTCCAACTCTTTGCGACCCCTTGGACTACAGCCAGCCAGGCTTATCTGTCCATGGAATTCTCCAGGCAAGAATACTGGAGTGGCTTGCCATTTCCTTCTCCAAGGGTTCATCCCGACCCAGAGGTGGAAACCACGTCTCCTGCATTGGCAGATGGAGTCTTTATCACTGTGCCACCTGGGAAGCCCTAATCATTATGTTAGGACCTTTAAAACCTGATGGTCCATTTAGATTTAGAGAACAAGGTCTTGGGAGAATGTGTTCTGGGCTGATAAGTTTGAGGGATCAGTAAGTTGGGGGATGGTGGAAGGAAGAGCAGGAGTTCTTATAGGGAAGAGCAGACCTTGCAATGCACTCCAGGAGAGATATGGGGCATAAAAACACACCCCAGGGACTTTCCTGGGGGTGCAGTGGCTAAGATTCCACGCTCCCAATGCGGGGAGCCCAGGCTTGATCCCTAGTCAAGGAACTAGATCCCATTTGCCTCAACCGAGAGTTCACATGCCAAAACCAAGACTCGGTACAGCCAAATAAATAAATATTTTTTAAAAGCACCGTTCTGGAGGAGGCCTTGGGAGAGTTAGGACTGGGTCTACAGGGGAAAGAGGAGAACACGTTGCACGAGAAGTCAGAAGACCCTGGTTTGAGTCCCAAGTCTGCTGCTTACAAGTCCCTTGACTGGTTGACTGCCTTCCCTAAGAAAACTGGGTCAACCTCAGTGCCAGCCTACATAGTGTGAGGCTTGTTATTCAGTCTCTCAGTCGTGCCTGACTCTGCGACCCCATAGACTGCAGCACGCCAGGCTTCCCTGTCCTTCACCATCTCCCAGAGCTTGCTCAAACTCATGTCCATTGAGTCAGTGATGCCATCCAACCATCTCATCCTCTGTCGCCCCCTTCTCCTCCTGCCCTCAATCTTTCCCAGCATCAGGGTCTTTTCCAATGAGTCTAACCACTGTGTGAGGCTAACCGTTCAGAATTAACTTGGGGGCCAGGGAAGGCAATTCTTCATTAAGTTGCTAATTTCCTGATTCAGATGAGGCTTATAGTAATGATCCCTTTACCAGTGGGAATGGAAGGCTAAATCCAGGGTAGAAATAGTCTGGTTCTTAGGTCATTTTATCACCGACCTCTTCTCCAGGCCTGGCCCATCAACTCTGAGAGGGGTTTGTCTCAAAGCCATTGCCACCATCAAACACTGGTGGCTTAGGAGTCTCTTTTGTGTAACCCCCGAGTTACTCATATTCTGATGACAAGAACCACCTGGAGCTAAAGCGACAGTGTCTTTTCTGTCATGATAGCAAATATTTTGTAGCTTCAGAGGTTCTGGGAGGTGGTTTAAGCTCTACCAGGCAATGAAGGGGCTTCCCAGGTGGCACTAGTGGTAAAGAACCCACCTGTCAGTGCAGGAGATATAAGAGCCACGGGTTTGATCCCTGGGTTAGGAAGATCCCCTGGAGGAGGGCAGGGCAATCCACTCCAGTATTCTTGCCTGGAGAATCCCCATGGACAGAGGAGCCTGGCAGGCTACAGGCCGTAGGGTCACAAAGAGTCAAACACAACCGAAGGAACTTAGCACGCATGCACCCAGGCAATGACAGGTTGTTGCCTGCAGGTAATCCCCTCATCAGCCGAGCAGATGAAGTAGCATCATTCAAAGAGAAAGAGAAAAGGATGCTCTGTTGGGATGCTCATTGCAAATACAGTTGTGGAGCAAAGGAACGAGTTAAGCTTGCTGTTAACCTTTAGAAGCAGGAAAAAAAATAGATGGGAGAGAAGGCTGAGGTCTCTGGTTAGTGGCTTTTTAAAAATCTGTCAGATTTAATTAAATCATCACAAGTGCCTTTTAAAGGGCTCTGTGTGGTTGTCCTGCATGGTCAGAGGAACGTGATCCAAGAGGCAGCCGGGGCCTTGGCGGATCTCCAACTTCTGTCCTTTCCCAGGCAGGAAACACAAGTCAGCCCAGTAGCGCCTGTCATTGTGTGGACCCTGGAGGCCATCAAATGCAGGTCTGGCATCAGGTCCGGAGGCAGCACGATGCTCGGAACTTTGCCAGAAAATCTGATGCCCACATCTTTTGTCCCTGAACTGGCTAGACTTTCTCTACAGTGCAGCCTCTGCTGCACATCTGCTGATCCCAAGTTCCAGTCTCCCCTCCCTTTTCACTCCCCATACCTCCAGAGGCACAATATGCAGGACTGAAATTCTGTTCTCCCATCTAAGAGACAGCTATTAAAGGAGAAGCCTCCACTGGTAAAAAAAAAACATTCAATTCCGTGCAGTCACTCAGTCGTACCTGACTCTTTGCAATCCCATGGACTGCAGCACGCCAGGCCTCCCTGTCCATCATCAATTCCCAGAGCTTACTCAAACATGTCCATTGAGTCAGTGATGCCATCCAACCATCTCATCCCCTGCCGTCCCCTTCTCTTCCTGCTCTCAATCTTGCCTAGCATCGAGGTCTTTTCAAATGAATCAGTTCTTCGCATCAGGTGGCCAGGGTATTGGACTTTTAGCTTCAGCATCAGTCCTTCCAATGAATATTCAGGACTGATTTCCTTTAGGATGGACTGGTTGGATCTTCCAATCCAAGGGACTCTCAAGAGTCTTCTCCAACATCACAGTTCAAAAGTATCAATTCTTTGGTGCTCAGATTTCTTTATAGTCCAACTCTCACATACATACATGACTATTGGAAAAACCACAGCTTTCACGAGATGGACCTTTGTTGGCAAAGTAATGTCTCTGCTTTTTAATATGCTACCTAGGTTGGTCATAACTTTCCTGCCAAGGAGCAAGCAACTTTTAATTTCATGGCTGCAGTCACCATCTGCAATGATTTTAGAGCCCCCCAAAATAAAGTCTGTCACTGTTTCCATTGTTTCCCCATCTATTTACCATGAAGTGATGAGACTGGATGCCATGATCTTAGTTTCAGCATTAAAACGTTGAGTTTTAAGCCAATTTTTTCAATCTCCTTTTTCACTTTCATCAAGAGGCTCTTTAGTTCTTCACTTTCTGCCATAAGGGTGGTATCATCTGCATATCTGAGGTTATTGATATTTCTCCCAGCAATCTTGATTCCAGCTTGTGCTTCATCCACCCCAGCATTTCTCATGATGTACTCTGCATATAAGTTAAATAAGCAGGGTGACAATATACAGCCTTGATGTACTTCTTTCCCAATTTGGAACTAATCTATTGTTCCATGTCCAGTTCTGACTGTTGCTTCTTGATTTGGCCAAAAAGTTTATTTGAGTTTTTCCATAAGATAGAACCAAAAATCCAAACAAACTTTTTGGCCAGCCCAGTAATATAATACATATTATTGTATATGAATAATACAGGTAAAGGGGATTCTCAGGTGGTGCTAGTGGTAAAGAACCTGCCTGCCAATGCAAGAGACATAAGAGATGCAGGCTCAATCCCTGGTTTGGGAAGATCCCATGGAGGAGGCCATGGCAACCCACTCCAGTATTCTTGCCTGGAGAATCCTGGACAGAAGAGCCTGGTGGGCTACACTCCATGGGGTCACTAAGAGTGGGACATGACTAAAGTGACTTAGCAAGGACACACTATCAGGCAAAAATGATCATAGGGAGTACTTCTTTAGGAGACAGAATCTGTCCTCCACACTTAACACATTTCCAAAATACAAGAAAAATTTTAAAAAACAAAACAAAAAAGACTAAGGCAGAACTGTGGGTGGTAATCAATCAGGTTGTTCACCACAGAATCCTGGCTCTCTGTTGGTTTGCAACCTCAGCAGCTGCCCAGGTGTAAAGTAAAACCCGCCCCATCTACAGAGGGCAGGCAGAGAAGGAAGAGGCAGGTCACTCCAGACTGGAAGGTGGCAGGTTTAATAAGCAAAGGAATTTCTGTATGATGATCGTCTTTTATGTCACAAGACAGATTGTCTAGCAAGACGCCCACTTGCCAGAATTTTAAAATGTATATAGAGAACTGAACATGGCTCAGTCACATATTCCATCTAGATGATCTCACCTTCTTGTCTCAAGGTTGCGTCCTTGGGCAGCTTCTGGGCTGGGGAAGGCCACCAGAATGCACATTCCAAGGACAGGAGAAAGAGCGAGGTGCCTCCAATTGCCCGGGTCTAGCTCACGGCCTCTCATTGTCCTCTTCTAACACTCCACACCTCATAACTAGATCCTAACATCTCAGAAGCTGCTCCCTTCTGCAGTGTGCCCTGAGCAGTCAGCAAAGGTTTCTACTATCAGGGAGGTGGCTTTCTTTTTTTTAGGGGAGGTGGCTACCTGGCTGCTTTGGAGGCAGATATCACAGAAATAGTATAGGCACATGTACGTGAAAACACATGTCTGAGGATGCCTTACAAACAGCTGTGAAAAGAAGAGAAGTGAAAGGCAAAGGAGAAAAGGAAAGATATAAGCATCTGAATGCAGAGTTCCAAAGAAAAGTAAAGAGAGATAAGAAAGCTTTCCTCGGTGATCAATGCAAAGAAATACAGGAAAACAATAGAATGGGAAAGACTAGAGATCTCTTCAAGAAAATTAGAGATACCAAGGGACCATTTCATGCAAAGATGGGCACAATAAAGGACAGAAATAGTATGGACCTAACAGAAGCAGAAGATATTAAGAGGAGGAGGCAAGAATACACAGAAGAACTGTACCAAAAAGTTCTTCATGACCCAGATAACCACCATGGTGTGATCACTCACCTTGAGCCAGATATCCTGGAAGGTGAAGTCAAGTGAGCCTTAGAAACCATCACTATGAACAAAGCTAGTGGAAGTGATGGAATTCCAGTTGAGCTATTTCAAATCCTGAAAGATGATGCTGTGAAAGTGCTGCACTCAATATGCCAGCAAATTTGGAAAACTCAGCAGTGGCCACAGGACTGGAAAAGGTCAGTTTTCATTCCAATCCCAAAGAAAGGCAATGCCTTTCAAACTACCGCACCATTGCACTCATCTCACATGCTAGTGAAGTAATACTCCCAATTCTCCAAGCCAGGCTTCAACAGTATGTGAACCATGAACTTCCAGATGTTCAAGCTGGATTTAGAAAAGACAGAGGAACCATAGACCAAGTTGCCAACATCTGCTGGATCATCGAAAAAGCAAGAGAGTTCCAGAAAAACATCTACTTCTGCTTTATTGACTATGCCATAGCCTTTGGCTGTGTGGACCACAACAAACTGTGGAAAATTCTTTAAGTGATGGGAATACCAGACCACCTGACCTGCCTTTTGAGAAACCTATATGCAGGTCAGGAAGCAACAGTTAGAACTGGACATGGAACAACAGACTGGTTCCAAATAGGAAAAGGAGTACATCAAGGCCGTATATTGTCACCCTGCTTATTTAACTTATATGCAGAGTGCATCATGAGAAATGCTGGGCTGGATGAAGCACAAGCTGGAATCAAGATTGCTGGGAGAAATATCAATAACCTCAGATATGCAGATGACATCACCCTTATGGCAGAAAGTGAAGAACTAAAGAGCCTCTTGATGAAAGTGAAGGAGGAGAGTGAAAAAGCTGGCTTAAAGCTCAACATTCAGAAAACAAAGGTCATGGCATCTGGTCCCATCACTTCATGGCAAATAGATAGGGAAACAATGGAAACAGTGACAGACTTTATTTTGGGGCTCCAAAATCATTGCAGATGGTGACTGCAGCCATGAACTTAAAAGATGCTTGCTCCTTGGCAGGAAAGTTATGACCAACCTAGACAGCATATTCAAAAGCAGAGACATTACTTTGCCAACAAAGATCTGTCTAGTCAAAACTATGGTTTTTACAGTAGTCATATATGAATGTGTGAGCTGGACTATAAAGAAAGCTGTGTGCCAAAGAACTGATGCTTTTGAACTGTGGTGCTGGAGAAGACTCCTGCGAGTTCCTTGGATGGCAAGGAGATCCAACCAGTCCACCCTAAAGGAAATCAGTCCTGAATATTCATTGGGAGGACTGATGCTGAAGCTGAAACTCCAATCCTTTGGCCACCTGATGTGAAGAACTGACTCATTTGAAAAGACCCTGATGCTGGGAAAGATTGAGGGCAGGAGGAGAAGGGGACAACAGAGGATGAGATGGTTGGATGGCATCACCAACTCGATGGACATGAGTTTGAGCAAACTCCGGGAGTTGGTGATGGACAGGGAAGCCTGGCATGCTGCAGTCCATGGGGTTGCAAGGAGTCAGACATGACTGAGTGACTGAACTGAACTGAAGAGAAAACACAGATGAAAATAATGCTTCCCAAAATAAGTAATATTTATTTTTACCAAGAGCCCCATGACCTAAACCACTTAGTAAGTCTCATAATCAGGGGGGTTTGATCACTCGGGGTGTTCACTGGTTTTACGTGACTTAATAAAAATGAACATTAGCAAACCCATCAGGTCCCAGCACACAACATTTTGATTGGATGACATAAGAGGCTCTTCTTGAGGCAATAATAATGCCCAAGGCCATTCTATTTTGGAGGACAGCTCTTTAGAAATATTTCAGTGTTTAGTGAGTACAGGTTTTGCTGGCTATCATTTGAGTCATACTGGGTGAATTTATGTTTATATAAAATAACCAAAGAAAATTTAGCATCACTTTTTATTGGACAATGCTTCCCATGTAATTTGATGTATCAAATAAACCTAATTAATTTAATATCTCTCATATGAAAAGAGAGAACACATTTTTCATGCTGCTTCAAAAACCATCTAGAAAATCCCAAAGTTAGTTAAAGGTCAATGAGACTTCACTTAGAATTTGATTTTGTGGAAATTTGTCAAAAATATCAAAAAGGTTTAAAGCAATTGATTAAGTAGGTCACTGTGAAATAATACTTAGTCATTCATTTAACCAAAACAATAATTAAAGACTTCAAAGGCAAATATAGAAAGTTACATAGTTATAGAAAAAAACTTAGTTCTTTTAATAAAGAGACTTGTTTTCTTTAAGTAATCCAAAACCTGATAAAGTCAACAGGAAACACAGGAAATTATTTTGATAAAACACAGAATCTTTGTTTTCTAGGCAGATTACTTAAAAAAGTAAAGTCTTTCACATTCTCATTAAGAACAAACCAAAACTGCAAAAACCCTCTTTCCTTTTAGCATGTGAAAGCAATAAGCTTTAGATAAGTACACTATTGATAGTAAAGCTTATTTTTCTTTAAAGCAATAAAATAGAACTCTTACAAATTAATTTTTGTAATACCCTCCAAAGGTAGAAAAATATCACATATGCATAACATATACCCATACAAGTACATAAGCATACACAGAGCCCTATAACTTTCATTTCAAAACTTTAGCTGTGACTCAGGTAAAATAATATAAAACTCACTAGTTTATGAAACAGTTAAATTCAATGTGTTCTGGCAGGTGGAACAAGCTACTCACATGGCTAAAGCTTTCCATAATATTTGTAGAGAAAACTTTAAAGATTTGCATTTATCCTTTACCAGTAATCTTATGGAGGCTGTGGACTGATTTGGGGCATGGGAACTTCTACAGCAGTATTTTAAACAGCCTCCTTTTTTTTTTCCTTCCTTCTCAGGCAATTGTAGGCATTGTTTTCATGATCTTTAGGCTGTGTATATTTCCAACATGATAAGACTTACAACTTTAAGAATCAGAGACGGAATGCAAGTTTTCTCCTAGGATATTAGTGCACATATTTCTCTATTATCAGGAGTCTAGGCTAATTGCTATTTAAAATGTTCCTTTGCATGAGGGACTGAGCAGCATGGACACTGTTCATTTCACTGCCAATCACCACAACACTATCCCCTTTATTCTCCTCACTTTTCCAGCGATTCTGCCTCTTAGCACGTTAATCACACTGGGTCACAAGTGTTGCTGTTGTTGTTATTGCTGTTTAATTGCTAAGTCATGTTTGACTCTTTTGAGACCCCATGGATTATAGCCCACTACACTCCTCTGTCCATGGGATTTCCCAGACAAAAATACTGGAGTGGGTTGTCATTTCCTTCTCCAGGGGATCTTCCTGACCCAGGGATCGAACATATGTCTCCTGCGCTGGCATGCAGATTTCACCAGGGAAGCCCTTTGTCACAAGTACTCGGAAAGTACTCAGACCTTAACCCATGACGCCTTGTGCCCACCTCACTCCGTAAAATGGCATGCTAACGTCTCCAACTTGCTATTTTGTTCTCCCGCCTTGTTAGTCCTGAAGCTAGCAGAGTAGTGGACAACTGTACATTCTTCTCTGACTTCAGCTGTTCCCCCAACTTTCTAACTTGAGCTTTAGCCTCTAGTCAAGAATGGATGGCCCGCTGACAGTAGTCATTTGTTTCCCTTATTTGTCACAGTGCACTACACAGTTTCTCAAACACACACACACACACATACAAGCCATTTTCAGAGCATCCTGTATTGGTGCAGCAGTCTAGAAGCATCTAAGTAGGGATTTCCCCCACGGATACTTCTTCCCTCAGACCCATTGCTTTGGTCTCTCAGCTGGCTCACCAGTTGTTAGTTTACATATTATACAGTTGACTCCTGTATAAGGAAAGCAAGGAGAGACCAAAGAATGAGGCAGACCAATCAAGACTGATCGGGGGAAGGCTCAATAAGCAAGGGAGAGGCTATCCGGGCCTGTCTTTGATGCTGCAAGAGAGTCAGATCTCCACAGCCACCAGAATCTTTTTGTGAATTTGATCCGTTTACTTTCAGCTGTGCCGGGTCTTGCTCGCGGTGCAGGATCTCCTCGAGTTGTGCTGTGTGGGCTCCTCTGTGTTTGCTTCTCTTGTTGTGGGGCGCAGGCTGTAGAGTGTGGAGACTTCCACAGTTGTTGCACAGTAGCACGTTCAGTAGCTGCGGTTGCCCGACTCTGGAGCACTGGCTCAGTAGTTGTGGGGCAGGGGCTTAGCTGCTTTACAGTATGTGGGATCTTCCCAGGCCAGGAATTGAACCCATGTCTCCTGCATTGGCAGGTAGATTCTTTACCACTGAACCACCAGGGAAGCCCAGAGTCTTAAAACTTATACAGAGGCTGTAACTAGGTTCAGTCACATACACCACCCAGATGGTCTCAGCTGCACCTCACTGTCCCAAGACTGTGTCCTTGAGCAGTTTCTGGTACAGGGAAGGCAAGTGGGATGCACGTTCTAGAATCAAGGGAGGGAGTGAGAAGCCTACAGCTGCCCAGGTCCAGCTTTCAGGTCAACTGGCGGCCACACCTTCTTGAAAACCTTCAACTTCTCCCCTCCTGAGCACTTAGTTGGTGTGACATCCTGACTCCACTTGACAGGAGCCCCATGACTCATTCTGGCCAATGAGTTTTGAGTGAAAGTGGTGCATGTCACTTGCAGACTAGAGCATCTACTTGCCAGTGGAAGACCCTCCATTCCTCCCTTTCCCTCTGGCACAATGACTGGCATCTTTGGGGATCAGAGTCCTGTACCAAGCCAACATGGATATGTAGCATTGTTTGTTTCTGATTTATAAGGCACTAATATTTTGGTTGTTGGGTAGCAAGACCTCCTCTAGTCTATCTGATTAAACATATGTTCATGGGTCAGTCAATCCTAAAGGAAATCAACTCAGAATATTCATTGGAAGGACTGATGCTGAAGCTCCAATATGTTGGCCACCTGATGTGAAGAGTCGACTCTTTGTAAAAGACCTTGATGCTGGGAAAGATTGAGGGCAGGAAGAGAAGGAGGCAACAAAGGATGAGATGGCGGATGGCATCCCTGACTCAATGGACATGAGTTTGAGCAAACTCAGTGATAGTGAAGGACAGGGAAGCCTGGTTTGCTGCAGTTCATGAGGTCTCAAAGAGTCAGACATGACTGAGCAACTGAACGTCAGCATGGATTATTTCTGAAAGGATAAAATTTTGAAAGAGAAGAATCAGAAGTGGGAGAGATTTTATACTTTCCTCTTGTGTGCTATTTGTTTTGGTTAGCATGCCCATGTATGAATGCCTTTCCCTCTCCTCCACCCTGAAATTTAAACAAATGAATGAATAAAATACACTGAGCGGCACTATATGCTAAGCATAACCCTAGGCAATTGGGAGACAAAGCATGAAGCTATTTTATATGTTTTCCTAGCCAAGGTTCTCTAGGGCCAATGTTTCTGAGTCTTCTCTGGGCATCTACATCCATCCCCATCTTACTCAAAACAGGCCCTCCGCACACCATACAGTGTTTCTCTTCCACTCACAGCCAGGAAGGTGGAGAGAATGGAGCCAGAACCTTCCTGGCCGTGTCGGAGAGGTCTAAGTGCTTCTCTTCATCACTGATGCCGATGGCTAGGGTGAAGTGAGTTCGGGAAAGGCTGCGGTGATGCTTGAAGCCTCTCTGCTCACTGTGTGGATAAGCAGTGCTGCAGCAGGGTCGCTGAAGTGGCCACTTCCCAGCCATATGGATGTGAGCCTGAAGCAGGCAGTGTCCTGGGAAAGCTTCTGTTATAAGTGACCCAGAAACAGCCTTGCTTGCCAGAGGCTGGGGCCAGTGTGCCAGTCAGGGTTCATCCTTCAACTCCACAAGCCCCACCACAGTGGTTTAGCCAAATAGGTATTGTTTCCCTAATAAGAAGGAGCCCAGAGGAAGCCGTCCAAGTGGTACAGCAGTCCACGATGGAATCACTGTCCCAGGCTTCCTCGTCCGTATTGTGTGGCTTTTATTCCTCACACTTCCTGCCTTTAAGGCGTAAGATGATGACTCCACTTCCCACCTCCCGACGGCATTCCTGGCCAGAAGCAGCAGCAGCAAGCCACCTCGGGAAAGCACCAACCTTTTCAGAAATCCAACGTATACTGGCTGCAACCAGCCAAGCATAACAGTTAAGAGCCCTGATTCTCCAAACTAACTGGATTCAAACTCTGACTCTGCCATTAAATAGCTATGTTCTTGGGCTGTTTACTTCACCTCTCTGTGTCTCAGTTTTCATATGAATAAAATAAACTGTCACAGGCTTCCCTGATGGCTCAGATGATAAAAAAAAAAAAAATCTGCTTATAATGCAGAAGACCCAGGTTTGATCCCTGGGTCGGGAAGATCTCCTGGAGAAGGGAATGGCAATCCACCCCAGTATTCTTAGCTAAAGAATCCCATGGACTGGGGGGCTAGAGTCCTTGAGGGTCACAAAAAGACAGTCATGACTGAGCGCCTAGCACACACAGAGACTCTTACACAGAGTGAAGTAAGTCAGAAAGAGAAAAACAAATATGAAGACAGATATATAGGGAATCTAGGGAAATGGTCCTGTTGAAACTATTTGCAGGGCAGGAGTACAGATGCAGACATAAAGAACGGAGCTGTGGATGGGGGCGTGGGGGAAGG
>SJYQ01094363.1:291780-358208 GCA_006410935.1 Redunca redunca
TGGGAAGGGGGTTCAAGGGGAGGGGGGATACGTATACATATAGCTCATTCGCTTGCTGTACAGCAGAAACTAACGCAGTATTGCAAAGCAATTATACTTCCACAACAACAGAAAAAAAGGAATAAAGTGCTCTCGGTCATGTCTGGACCATGGTAAGGATAACAGAAGCCACCCAAAGCCTTGGCTCTCACCTTGCCCTCCCCCATTTTCATCAAGCAAAGAACCAATCCTCGACGCTGAGGGAGGATCTGCAGAGACCCGAGACCCTGTCTGACCCTGCGTCTGTGCTCACTCAGAGATGCTTGGCTGCTGGGCTATGCCTGATTTTATGCAGGGCCTGGATGGGGGGTCAACCAGGAGACCACAGTCCAGGCAGCCTAGGGAAGGAAGTTCCGAGGCAGTGCTAACGGGGCCCCCACCGCACTTCAGATCTGTGACAACACAGAATACACAGTAGGTGTATCTGGTAGTGATGCTTGGAGAGGGGTGGTCCGTTAAACTCACAGCAAGATCCCAGTTATCAGTGAGGGATACAGGAGGCGGGGTGGGGGATGGGGCAGAGCGCAGGATCCTGGGAGAAGAGGTGAGGGAGGCTGGGCGTGAGTCAGCGCCTGGCTTCAAAGACAGCTCCCATCCAGCTGAGGACCAAGGAGCAAGCACAAAGGTGTCAGGAGAGGCCCCTACACTCACACACACAGTGCACAACCAGTAAGCTGGAGCACCTGAACAGGAAACATTTGTGACAAGGAGCCTGGAGCCCCTGTGGTGCCAGGACCACTGATCCTTTAGTTTCCGGACCACAGGGAGCTCTGGGTGTCCAAAGGGGAGCCCAGGGGAGGAGGGAGGCAACCAAGCAACGCAAGGGCATTTAGGCAGCAGCCACAACTTTCCAGTTCCTAAGAAAGTGTTTTAGCATTTTAACAGCCAGCTTATCTGCAAAGGTGTCTTCTAGAAAATGTCAGCCCTGTGCTCACCAGATGAATTCCAGACACTGTCCATCCCCACCACTGTGGGTGTACATTTTGAAGGGCCCCTTTCCTGCTCAGAATGCCTTAGCAGAAAGCAGGCATTCATCTGCAAGTTCAGGCTCTCAGTGTCCATAGACTGAGGGGTAAGGCTAAGCCTTTTCGCCTTTGCTCTTTCTCTAAATTTCCAAGTCTGTAAAGGCTCTTGTTTCCACTTTGAGGTATTTCTGGGGGTCAGGTAGCCATGTAGGGGGTGTCTGCTCGATGCCCAGCCCCAGCAGGGACTGAGTAGTGAGGCACAGGTGTCTTTCCGAGCCCCTGCCCTGCTGGAACAGGCAACCCACAAGTGACAGGGCTCATCCTCCACTGAATTGCTCCATTCCGTCAGGCAGCAGGGTTTTTCATAAAACCCCAAGCCTGTTTCTATCCTATCGCCCCGTCTCCACCCCCACAAGCTGCTTTCTATCAACAACAATTTCAAAATTGATCTTTGAAATGACTCCTCACTTAAATCAGAGTTTTAAAGGGTAAGAAAATGTCTCTCACTCATTTAGACTAAACTAATGTGCCCATTAACCATGTTGGAGACACGCAAATCCTACTGCCTAGAAATTATCCATTAGCCTCATTTCAGGCTTTTCCACCCGCTGCCTTCCTCCCACACTGCCTTGGAGTTCTAAACCTCAAATTTCATCTTGGCGTTCCTCTCCTCCAAAGACTAAAGTTCCATGGCTGTCCACAGTCTTAAGGGTAAACTCCAAAATCCTCAGCCTGTGGTTTCAGCACATGGAGGTCTTCAATCTTTAGTTGCAGCATGAGGGACCTAGTTCCCTAACCAGGGATCAAACCTGGCCCCCCTGCATTGGGAGCTCTAAATCTTAGCCACTGAACCACCAGGGAAGTCCTGTGTGAGTTAACTTTAATCTTCTAATTCACCATGTCACCCTCCTTTCTTGCCTAGAAGCTCAAGGCTCCACCTCTACCAGACATATCACAGTTTTCTCCCACTTGTTCTGTCTTTTCTACCTGGAGAGACTTTATCCCATGTCCACCTGTTAAATCCTAGCAGTGCTTCAAGCATGCATGTGTGTTAAGTCACTTTAGTCGCGTCCAACTCTGTGCAATGCTATGGACTATAGCCGGCCAGGCTCCTCTGTCCATGGGATTCGCCAGGTGAAAATATTGGAGTAGGTTGCCATGCCCTCCTCCAGGAGATCTTCCCGACCCAGGGATCACACCCACATCTCTGGCATGTCCTGCATTGGCAGGCAGATTCTTTACCACTAGTGCCACCTGGGAAGCCCCTGTGCTTCATGGGAGGGAGTTAACTCCAAACTTCTCTAAGCAGTTTTCCCAAACCCTCCTGGCTTAGAGGATTAGCCAGCCTGTGCTGTCTGCCCGCAGCTTGTTCTCACCTCTTACAGAAGTCCTGTCCCCGTCTCCTGTGCCCCAACTCAGGCTTTCCTGTCCATCTCTGTCTACTCTTTGTTACTCCCTGAAGACAACTTGCTCTAGGTTGTTTTTCGTGCCTCTTCATATGTTTATCTCTGAACCGTCTTCTCGCCCCTTACCTGTCCAGCAAACTCACACTCCTCCTAAGGCAGTGGGTCTCATCCTTGGCTGCAAATTAGAATCAAATGGGGAGCACTCAAATGGAGATGATACTCAGGCTTCACCCCTTCCCTCAGCAACTAAATTAGAACCTCTAGGGGTGAGATCCTGGCATCAGCAATGTTTGAAGCTCCCCAGGTGATTCCAATAACTGCCAGATATGCAAGTGACACCACCCTTATGGCAGAAAGCAGAGAAGAACTATAGAGCCTCTTAATGAAAGTGAGAGTGAAAAGGTTGGCTTAAAGCTCAGCATTCAGAAAACTAAGATCATGGCATCCAGTCCCATCACTTCATGGCAAATAGATGGGGAAACAGTGGAAACAGTGACAGACTTTATTTCTGAGGGCTCCAAAATCACTGCAGATGGTGACTGCAGCCATGAAATTAAAAGATGCTTGCTCCTTGGAAGAAAAGTTATGACCAACCTAGATAGCATATTCAAAAGCAGAGACATGACTTTGCCAACAAAGGTCCATCTAGTCAAGGCTATGGTTTTTCCAGTAGTCATATATGGCTATAAAGAAAGCTGAGTGACAAAGAATGGATGCTTTTGAAGTGTGGTGCTGGAGAAGACTCTTGCGAGTCCCCTGGACAGCAAGGAGATCCAATCAGTCCATCCTAAAGGAAATCAGTCCTGAATATTCATTGGAAGGACTGATGCTGAAGCTCAAAGTCCATCTTTTGGCCACCTGTTGCGAAGGACTGATTCACTGGATAAGACTCTGATGCTGGCAAAGATTGACGGCAGGAGAAGGGGACAGCAGAGGATGAGGTGGTTGGATGGCATCACCAGCTTGATGGACATGAGTCTGAGCAAGCTCTGGGAGTTGGTGACGGACAGGGAGGCCTGGCGTGCTGCAGTCCATGGGGTCGCAGAGTCGCACACGACTGAGTGACTGAACTGAACTGACTGAAGTGACTCCAACGTGCTGCCAAGGTTGAGCACACCTGTCCTGGAATCGCCTCAAGCTCTCACCTACTTCGTCCAGGTTAATCATTATTTGTATCCTGGGAGCTTAGCATAATACTTGTAACTAAAGAAGTTTTCATTGAATGGCTAAATAAATGAATGGCTGGATAGAGGAAGGGAGGAAGAAAGGGAGGGAGGGAGGGAAGAAGACAGGAAATGGTGGAGGGAGATGGGGGAGGAGGGAAAGTGAAAGTACTGATGGATGGCGTAACTCAGAAAAAACCATATGCTGCCTTCCACTTCTAGACTTACTCCTGGAAGGAAAGTATTGATCCCATCCTTCTAGCAATGCAACTTCTGTTGATCTCTCTGGTCTCTCTGTGCCCATACACAGGGGCACAGATAGACCAGAGAAAGAGGCAAGACCCCTCCAGGTTGGTAGGTGGCAGACTTAATAAGCAAGGTGTGTGATTAGGCTATTCAAAACGACTGTGGTTTTTTTTTTCTTTTTTTCTCTCTACATGTCCCCAGCTTGACCAGCCCCTGTTTCACTCCCAGGACTATCCAGTCTTCTTAATTACAGGGCTTAGTCCCTAGTAACTCACGAGCCACCTGATGATCCTTCCCCCTCCAAGTGGGAGCCTCCTTCTCCCTCAAGCTGCTGCTGTCCTGTCGGCTGCACACAGTGGGATATGACTCCAGGACCTTTTGTATAAGATCCCCCTGTTCAATAAACTGTTGATGTCTCCGTAGCTGTCTCCAGGCCCTTTCTTTGGTCTTGAGACTGGGCAAGCACAAGGCTTGCAAGCCTGCAGGGTGTAGCCAAACACAACATGCTTACTTATGAGGCTTGTCTTGGGTGCCCCAAGATGAATAGGTCTCCGCATTCACCCCCCAGAATCTTAAGTTGACATAGAGGCCTTAAATGGGGATCAGTCACTTATATTCTGTAGCTGGTCTCAACACCACCCTCCTCTCTCTAGGTGGTGTCCTTGAAACAGCTCCCACTGTGGGAATGGTACGTGGGCAGAATGCATATTCCAAAGATAGGAAAGGGGCAAGGAGGCTCCCATTGCCTGGGTCTAGCTGGCAGGTCAACAGATGGTTGCATGCTCTCACTGACCTTCTCCAAACACTTTCCTACAAAGCACAGTATTAGGCACTCAGTCATGTCTGACTCTTTGTGACTCCACAGATTGTAGCCCGCCAGGCTCCTCTATCCATGGGATTCTCCAGGAAAAAAATACTGGAGAGGGTAGCCATGCCCTTCTCCAGGGGATCTTCCCGACCCAGGGATCTGGATCTCCCACATTGTGGTCAGATTCTTTACCTATCTGAGCCACCAGGGAAGCCCAGGTACTGAGCAAATATCTGTGATTTAAACTGAGTTGTAGCTTCACGCAATTGTCAAGTTGTCCACCAGAGCAGCAGTTCTCTAATTTTGCCTACAAAACACTCACTTTTTAATTATATCAAAATGAACCACAACTAAAAATGAGGTGATAAAAGTCAGTCTTCTCCTAATTTGCAGAAGAGCTTGGAACTGACTCTCTTTAAAATTTGTCCTTCCAAAAGTTTTCTTAAAATTTGGTCTCCCTGCTACTGAATTTTTGCTAGCAAGCATTAAATAAGTTAACATAATGATTAAACACAAGAGTGAAATAATAAAGGAAAATCTCTAAAAAGCCATTAGAAATTAACATCTGGAGAATGTTTCTTCTGCTTAAATTATCTATTCCCCCTGCTTCTTCCCTCCTCCCTTCCTTCTTTCCTTCCTTTCTCCCATCCTTTCCTCCTCCTTCCCTTCCCTCTTCCTTTTCCTCTTTCTTTCCACAAATATTTATCACATGCTAGGTACCAGGCACTCTGCTAGGTTTAATAGCACAATACAGACATAGTCTTTTCCCATGAGAATATTCCATGATTCTCACAAGGTACACCATGACTTCCAGAAATTCCACCTCCTTGGCAAGGTTAAGATACACAAATTTCATAGCCAGGGCTCCTTTTCAGGCCCCAGGGAAAGTCACGCCTGATTTCAAAGCCTAGACTGCACTGTGGTTCAATTAGCAAAATTCTGTCTTGCATACAGGAGACACCTCTAACTTCCCACTGTGGAAGTGAAAAAAAAAAAAAAGCCTCTCCTCTGCTCATATGGTCAAGTAATTCTCTGAAGATTCATCATTCGAGTGGAGGAAGGAACAGAATTTTCCAGAGGCCTCTTAATTGCACTCTTACAGACTATGGTGTTTTAAACATTAATACTCTGTAATAAAAGAAACTAGAAGACATTCAGATTAATCAAAGGCAGAAGGTGGAAGAGAAGACACATTATGGAGATTGATGACTCGGGTTAGATAATCACAGAGAGCTATGCATCCATTCAAGAAAGTAATTTTTAAACTCTGGCCTTAAAGCCCTAGGGTCCTATGGGATGCTTCAGGTCTGCAAAGATTCCATAAAAGTTTGATTCAGAGACTCTATATACTTAACTGTTCTTCAAAAGAGTCTAACAAAAACTTGCATATTCAAAGGTTATGATTCCAAAATTTTGTTATTGGAGACACACTTTAATGTGTGTGCTAAGTGTTCCCTCTTTATAATAAGTACCACAACTATGAAAAGACCAAACAAACTTGCCTGTGTTATACACACACATAGACACAATGTAGGATATGAGGAATGTGGTGAAAATCATTTTTCGTGTCCTTCACAGCTGGCCCCTGGGTTCCTCCTAGATAGGGAAATGTCTTTGCTTTCTGGCTTGCAAGCCCCACCCTCCTCCAGGTTCAAGTTCCCTCGTTTTATTGATGGGTTCGCCTTCTCCCCAGAGCCCCCTGGTCCTACAGCTCCCGTTCCCTCGGGGCCACTCCTCCCACACACATCTTCACGTTTTTCTGCCCAAGAGGCAGACTTGAATGGATGACATCAGCGGCCTCCCTGGCCCTTCGGCTCTCTGTTGAGTAGACCAGTGGGGCTCTCTAAGGAGCTTAAGGGAGGGAGGTCAAGGGGATGTAGCAGTATCTGATTCCTTTCCTTGGGGTCATTTAGATCTAGCTGGGTCCCTCAGCAGCTGAAAGCCACTACTGAGTTCCTGGCAACTCTCTCCTCACAAGTCTTCTCCCTTTAAGTCCTACTAACCTTTCCCTTCGGGCTTCCCAGGTGATGCTAGTGGTAAAAATCTTGCCTGCCAATGCAGGAGACATAAGACAGGGGTTCCATCCCCAGGTCAGGAAGACCCCCTGCAGGAGGGCACGGCAACCCTCTCCAGTATTCTTGCCTGGAGAATCCCATGGATAGAGGAGCCTGGTGGGCTACAGTCTATGGGGGTCTCAAAGAGTTGGACTCGACTGAAGTGACTTAGCACATGCACACACACATGCAAGCGCGCAGGCAACCATTCCCTGCAGTTTGGGTTAAAATAATAGCGCTGGGTTTCTGTACCACCTCTTGGGTTTCCTTGTCTACTCCCACACCTTTGTAAACAAACGTACCTTGAATTGTCTTCATTTAGGTGTGCCATCTCTTTCCTGCTGGGACTCTGACTGTAAAGCCCACTCCTTGTCCCCTTCCCACCACGGAAGCCATCCATTTGCACTTATGTGCTTGTGTTTGTATATGTTCTCACAAAACGCGTCTGTATCATATGCATGTGTCTGAACTTTCTCATAAACATTATTGAGTTCTATATTTCATTCTGCTTCTTACCTTTCTCGCTAATTACAATTTTTTTCAGGTTCATCCGTGTTGCTATGGATATGATTAATCTATTGTCTCTACGCTGCTGCTCCCTGCTCTGCTCTGTGCACCCTCCTCACTTACCCATCCAGTCTCCAGATGATGGGGACCCAGGTGGTCTCCAGATTTCTGGCACCACAACCAATACTGCACTCAAATCTGGGATATGTCCCTTGGGGAGCTGTGTAACTATGTCTTTCGACTACAGACAGAGAGGTAAAACTCCTAAGTCATTCAGTGTGCTCTGCTTAATTGGAGAAGACTCTTGAGAGTCCCTTGGACAGCAAGGAGATCAAAACAGTCAATCCCAAAGAAAATCAACCCTGAATATTCATTGGAAGGACTGATGCTGAAGTTGAGGTTCCAATACTTTGGCCACGTGACTCAAAGAGCTGACTCAATGGAAAAGACCCTAATGCTGGGAAAGATTGAAGGCAGGAGGAGAAGGGGATGAGAGAGCATGAGATGGTTGGATGGCATCACTTACTCGATGAACATGAGTTTGAGCAAACTCCAGGAGATGGTGAAGGACAGGGAAGACTGGCGTGCTACAGTCTATGGGGTCGCAAAGAGTCGGACACAACTGAGCAACTGAACAACAATAAAGAGAAGAGCGCCAGCTGTGCTCCACAGAACATCACGCTATCTACCCTCCTGGCAGCAGTGCCTAAGGGTTTGCATCCCTAAATCCCCACCAACACTTGACATTAACCGGCTTTCGAATTCTGTCAGTCTATTAGATAGAAAGTGGTATATTATTCGGTAATTTGTCTTTCTTTGATTATTAATAACTGTAAGCACTTCCTCAGATGCATTTGATTTCCTCTTTCATAAATCATATGTTCACATGCTTTGACTATTTTTCTATTGGGGTCGTCATTTTTCTTATTTATAAGAATTCCTTGTATATTATTTTAAAATACCCCCATTAGTTTCAGTTTGCTAATATTTCACGTAAGAATTTTTACATCTATATTCATAAATGAAATGAGACTATAAATTTATTTCCTTTTCTCCTATTTGTGCTTATCTTGAGTAGCTTTAAAGTTATAGGAGTTAAGTGTTCCTTACAACAAGCTGATGGTGTCTCATCATTGACACATTGGTCCAAGTCACCACAGTCCCTTACATGGATTACCAATGAGGAATAACACAAGAGAGAAGGATATTGGGTTTTAAATGGAGCAGTCCCCTCTCAAGAGCCCCCATGGGGTGTGATAATTATCTACTTTTGAATCTGTCCTCCTCAGACTATATTTCTAGTACCTGGCACACAAGTGCATAAAATTAGTGTTTAATTCATTGGTGAGTTGGAGATCATTCTGCTTCTTACCTATATGATTTGGGCAAAGTCAAGAAACCTCGGTTTTCTCATCTCGATTATCAGGATAATAATGAAAAACTCAAGTCCCGTATTCGTGATAAGGGTTGAATAGAGCAGTGCGTGTAGAGCAGCACCCAGCCCCTGGACCTGATGCCTGATGATATGCACGTGCGGGTGGAGGTCAGCCCTGGATCGTCTCCAGCCTATTTAGACGGGGCTCGACACAATTGGTGGGAAGCAGGGTGTTTGAGGCTGGAGACATCCCAGGGACCGTGCACCTGCCTGTGCAGGAGCTGAGATGCCTCAGGGGGATGCTGTCCTTACCTTCCAAGGATCCCAGGACTGATCAGCATGTGAACAGGGATCTAATTAGAGAAGAGCTCCCGGAGGAAAGAGAGAGCCAGTCTCCCCTCTGGTCCCTGGGCCTGCTCACCATACCTCTCACACCCATTTAATTCCACTCATTAGCGCATGAATGGGGCATTGATTACCGAGCCAAGCTATTGTGCAGCCTTTCAATGGAGTGGCTTCATGTGGGGATTTATTGGTAATTAAGCCTTGAATACATGTTTTGCAAATGGGGCTTCTCCTGATGAATAGGAAGGGCTTTGGGAGATGAGAAACCCTCAAAGCTGAGACCATCCAGGCCTGAAATGTGTGCTTTCACTTCCACAGAATCATATGTTTGTCCACTTCAAGGGTGCCCAGAACCCATTGGCAAATGACAACTGGTTACTAATGCAGGTCTACCCTCTGGGTTCTGTTCTTTATTGGAAGAAGTGTGTACAGTTTCTGGATTGTTTATCTTGGCTAGTACAAATCCAGAGGCTCCTCCTGGCATCTCGCTGGAGACAGAATGCATTGGCAGGGCCTTTGGAAGTTTCAGCCTCACAGGAGGGTGCCGCTTCTCTAAGGCACCTGGGAGTTACAATACGATTTCTCACCGGCTTTGTCTGGCAGCAGTTCTCACAGGGTGATTACTTAGCTACTCCTAGCCTCTAGCAGGGTTCTCAACCTTGACGCTATAGACATTTGGGGCCAACAATTTATTGTGGGGAGTGAGCTGTCCTATGCATTATAGGATATTTAACAGCATCCATGATCTTAAAGGAGGAGAAGGGGACGACAGAGGATGAGATGGTTGGATGGCATCACCAACTCAATGGACATGAGTTTGAGTAAATTCTGGGAGTTGGTGATGGACAAGGAGGCCTGGCATGCGGCAGTCCATGGGGTGCAAAGAGTCGGACACGACTGAGCGACTGAACTGAACTGAACTGATGATCTTGAAACACAGTAGGACCCTGTAGAATTCCTGAGCACCTTGTTTGTAGAGAACACATTCCAGCCTTCATGACCTTTCCTGAGTTCCAAAGGGACTTTTCTGGTTGGTCTCAGTAAAGAATCTGCCTGCAAGGCAAGAGACCTGGGTTCAATCCCTGGGGAGGGAAGATTTCCCCAGAGAAGGGAATGGCAACCTACTCCAGTATTCTTGCCTGGAAAATCCCATGGACAGAGAACCATGGCAGGCTACAGTCCATGTGCTCACAAAGAGTCGGACAGGACTGAGTGACTGTCACTTGCACTTTCAGGGTTCCAAAAGACCGATTTGAACCATTGCTAATTAGGAGAGGGAGGGGAGGCAGAGACAATGGAGAAACAGTCAAGAAGCAACAGTGCAGCCTCGGGGAAGGGTCCTGGTTCTGCTGGAGAGAAAGACACAGCAGACTTGCCTGACAGGAAAGTTGTGCCGAATCTCAAGGGAGCCTTTGGTACTGCTGGCAACTTGGCTGAGTCCATGCATTTAACCACTCTAGAAGAACTGAGTTATGGAAACTTAAAAGGACATCTTGAAAAGCCTATGGTGAACAATTTAGAAAAGCCTAACCTAAGAAAATAGTTTTCTGCAGAACACATTTCTGTTTTCTAACCTTTTCTTTGAAAGTGGAAGTTGTTCTTGGCTATTGAAACCAAATCTCAGATGCATTTCCACAAGGAACTGGAATGCAGAATGACTTTGCAAACTGGTCATATGGGAAGTCCCCCTTCTTCAGTCCCCTCCTACTTCAAGACAAACCATTAGGGTTCTAAAGAAAGTCACTATAGTGCCACATGAAACTTCTGTACTGGCAAGCCCTCCATTGGTAGGTTAGACACTAAACAAATTACTCGTTATAAAATTAGTCGCAGATGCAGGGTTGATGGCTGACACCTGTGTTAGCTTCCTACTGCTGCTGTAAAAAGTTACCATAGACTTCAGTTCAGTTCAGTTGCTCAGTTGTGTCTAACTCTTTGCGACCCCATGAATCGCGGCACACCAGGCCTCCCTGTCCATCACCAACTCCCAGAGTCTACTCAAACTCATGTCCATCGAGTCAGTGATGCCATCCAGCCATCTCATCCTCTGTCATCCCCTTCTCCTCCTGACCCCAATCCCTCCCAGCATCAGGGTCTTTTCCAATGAGTCATCTCTTCACATGAGGTAGCCAAAGTATTGGAGTTTCAGCTTTAGCATCATTCCTTCCAAAGAACACCCAGGACTGATCTCCTTTAGAATGGATTGGCTGGACCTCCTTGCAGTCCAAGGAACTCTCAAGAGTCTTCTCCAACACCACAGTTCAAAAGCATCAATTCTTCGGCGCTCAGCTTTCTTCACAGTCCAACTCTCACATCCATACATGACCACTGGAAAAACCATAGCCTTGACTAGACGGACCTTTGTTGGCAAAGTAAATGTCTCTACTTTTTAATATGCTATCTAGGTTGGTCATAACTTTCCTTCCAAGGAGTAAGTGTCTTTTAATTTCATTGTAGTGACTTTAAATAACACAAATTTATTCTCTTACATTCGGGAGGTCAGAAGTTTGAAATCAGTCTTCTCCCACTAAAATCCAGTTATCTGCAGGGCTGGGTGCTCAAGGACGCTGCAAGAGGGACATCTCTTTCCTTGCCCTTTTCAGCCTCTAGGTGTCACCTGGACTCCTTGGCTTGTGGCCCCTTTCTCCATCTCCAAAGCACAGTACTCCAGTTACTGCTTCCCTCATTACACCACGTGCTCTTCTGACCCTGGCTCTTTCTGCATACTGATTGTATCAGGTCCACATAAATAATCCAGGAGAATCTCCCCATCTCAAGATTTTTAACTTGATCAAAACTACAAAGTCCCTTAATGCCAACTAAGGTATTATTCACAAGTTTCAGAGATTAGAACATGTACATATCTGAGGGACTATTATTCAACCCACCAACATCTTTTCAGAGGGCATCTAAACCCGAGAATAAAATTTCTCCAACAATTTCCCTGGCTGCTTCTTCAGGTCCTGTCATGTTTAAAAACACCATGTAACCATGCCTCAGCCATCAATCCAAAGTCTGTCAAATAGCCCTTTGTACCTAGTATGAGTTACATCCTTTACTGGTAAGACATGGTATCTGAGATTTGACTCCCCCCCCCACACCTTGATTTTTAAAAGTGACTTTATTTATTTATTCTTGACTTGGTGGTCTCTGTTGTGGGCTTTTCTCTAGTTGTGGCCAGCCGGGGCTCCTCTCTAGGTGCAGCGTGTGGCTTCTCGTTGCGGTGGCTTCTCTCGTTGTGGAGCACGGCCTCTAGGCCCACGGGCTCCAGTAGCTGCAGCTCCCGGGCTCTGGAACACAGGCTTAATAGTTGTGGCGCATGGGTTAGTTGCCCCCACATCATATGGGATCTTCCCAGATCAGGGATAGAACCCATGTCTCCTGCAGGCACGGGCAGACTCTTTACCACGGAGCCACCAGGGAAGCCCTCCCCTTCATTTCTGAAACTGAAAACTGTAAACGTCATCTTGCTAGCAGGGTAAATTGGCGCTTCCCAGGTGACACTAGTGGTAAAGAATCCTCCCACCAGCACATGATATATAAGAGTCATGGGTTCAATCCCTGGGTCAGGAAGACCCCCTGGAGAAGGAAATTGCACCCCACTCTGGTGTTCTCACCTGGAGAATCCTGTGGACCAAGGAGCCTGTCAGGCTACAGTCTATGGGGTCGCAAAGAGTCGGACATGACTGAGCACAGCACAGCAGTAGGATAAGTTAGAGAACATTTGTTCTAAGCACAGGGCTTAAATCAGGCCTTGACTTTCTGCATACTCATTTTTATTGCCTCTTCTGCCAATCGGCTCTGGCCACTGTAGCAATGATGAGAACCTAAGTGAAGACCAGCATGGCATACAACTGCACATTAGACATGCCAGTTCAGCTCACAGTGCTTATTTCTCTACCAGGGCCTGCAACAGATAAATCCCATGAACCACACAATATTGAACATGTCAAGGCTGACAGTTCTCTGAGGCGGAGACACCCTAAACTGCAGGAGACTGTAGCTATTACTGTGCCTTCCAGTTAGGCTACACTACAAGAAGCAATTAACCTTTGGAGAAGTGAGTCAGCTTATACATGTTGGATCCAGGTACAGTGAATTTTTTCATTCATTCACTTTATCAATCAATCATTCCTTACTAATTACAAGCTGGTTATACCCACCCAGTGCTGGTGCCGAAGAGATAAGAGACAATATTATAGTATGAATTTATGGTCTCATGAGGCTTGCTACTATTTATTTAGAACTTGCTATGGACTAGTCACACAGAGGAAACATTTTGGAATGCAATTCCAAATTATATTTACAGTCCTCTAATACCTCAGAGAATTTACACCAATCTTAGAACTTGATTGCTGGCTCAGATGGTAAAGAATCTGCCTGCAATGCAGGAGACCTGGATTCGATTCCTAGGTCAGGAGCATCCCTTGGAGAAGGGAATGGCTAACCCCACTCCAGTATTCTTGCCTGGAGAATCCCATGGACAGAGGAGCCTGGCAGGCTACTGTCCATTGGGGTTACAAAGAGTCAACAAGACTGAGCAACTAACACTTTATGATTAAGGAGGAACTGGCAGGTGGAGTGAATGGGGAAGAGACTCGAGTCAAGAACAAGCTAAGTGAAATGTGGGTTCTGGAACCAAGCTGGGGCTTTGGTATATGTGGGTCATATCACCCCCTCCAGGGTTAGGCATGTGCTGATTCAAATCACTGACTGAAAGGATTAAAGAAACCAGATTGAATTTATCTGGAGAGCAGCCTCACACTCAGGGTGTTTTCTACAACTGTTTCAGTGGCGCCCTGGACCCAGCTGTCCAGGGACAGGCCATCATCTGGAGATGGCCATTATCACAGGTCAAAACTCACATCTCAGAAAATGTGGTGCTGTCTCTGGGAAGCTGGAGGTAATGTACATTTTGTTCTCATCACAGAGACAAGAAAATTCCCTTTTAGTAAAGGTGCTGCCAGGAGCTGGTGTGCAAGCAGCCCAGAGCAGACCCTTGTTGATGGTGGAGACAGGAGTGGAGACAGGGCCAGCTATTTCGAGCAGCAAAGTGTAGTTATTTCCATGGATGACCACTGATAATGATAAATCCGACAAAAGCAAAGTGTCTCATGATGTTTGGCCAAATTATACTTCTGATGTGATCGAATTCTAATGTTCGCATCTGAAAGTCTAGAAAACTGACTGGAAATTGTATGCCCCACCCTCAGTTACACTCCATCTTGAAGATCTTTGGGCTACAGGGCAGACACAGCACTCTTTACTCACTGACAGCTTCCCTCTGAATTGTGTCCAGCTTTGACTGAGTGCACTTCTTTTGAGGGAAGGAACCAAGCCAGGCCCACCTGCAGCCCCAGTCATGGGATGGAACATTTAGGGGCTCTACCTGGGGGAACTAAAGAATTTACCTGAAATGGCCAAAAGCAAAAAGATTTAGAGTACGTGTAAGATACAGATGATGGAAACAATGAATGATGGGGATAAGAGGAAGCCTGTCTTGTTCATTCAGTCAGCATTTCATAAATATATTTTGAGCGCTTATGCTGGACCAGACTCCGCAACTAGTAATGGGGATTCAGTGGTGAGCAAATCACAGGTCCTGCCTGCAAGCTCTTCTGCGTGATGGGCATCATGGTTTAGCAGGAAAAGCCCAGGTCGCTGTAGGGATATCTGGTGGTTGCCTGTCCAGCATCCATTCCCACTACAGCCCTTCCAAGCCATACTCCACTTTATTCTGGAAGTCTGGGGTTTGCACGGGTATGATGCTATTTCCAGCTCTGGAGATGGGCCCTCCTAGTTTAGGCTAATCACTGTATCCAAAACTGCAATCAGGAAACAGGGCCTCTGCCCTGGCCCTACACTTCAGGGTGTTCAGCTTTCAAGCATGCATTTTGGGCTTCCCAGGTGGTGCTAGTGGTAAAGAACCCACCTGCCAATACAGGAGACATGAGTTAGATCCTTAGGTTGAGAAGATCTCCTAGAGGAGGGCAAGGCAACCCACTCCAGGATTCTTGCCTGGAGAATCCCAAGACTGAGGAGCAGTCCACCGGGCTGCAAAGAGTCAGACACGACTGAAGCAACTCAGCACACACGCATGCACACAGCATGCACTTTATTCTGCTGCGAGAGTCTGCGGGACTGAGGGGACAGACCCGCAAGGATCTTGCGTGTTACTCCCTCAGTCATGTCCAACTCTTTGCGACCCCATGGACTAGTAGCCCCCCAGGCTCCTCTGTCCATGGGATTCTCCAGGCAAGAATCCTGGAATAGGGAGCCATTCCCTTCTCCAGGGGCTCTTCCCAACCCAGGGATCGAATGCAGTTCTCCCACAGTAGGGGCAGATTCTTTACCATCTGAGCTACCAGGGAAGTACAGAGCAGACCCTTGGTATCTGGGTTCTACTTCCGGGCCTTCGTGGGCCTCTTGCCCAGCTCTGTCCTCCCAGAAGCAGATCACGCTGCCAGTGGGCACAGACCAAGGCCAGATGTGGAGTTGAACATGAGAGCAGAGGTATCCAGACGCATGCACATGAAGCCCTTCATGGTGTGGATAGAGCATGGGGTGGATGAGCAAAGGGTGGCCTATTGCCTGGAAGCCTCTGTTTGTATACTTGCCTGGAAGCCATAAATGTCCACGTAAGCCTAAGATGTCCCATCTTCCATCAACCCTGCAAATGGTTCAGGAGTGGGCAAGGAACCCAAGTTAATTCCACCAAGGGAACTTGGGGAATTTTATGGGGTGTCACGGAAGGAACCTTCTAGGACTACTCTTGCCGAAGACCAGCCCTACCTCTGAAGGTTTGGGGTTTTGTAAGTGAATCAATTCCCTTTATCATTTAAGCCACTTTAAATTGGAGTTTCTGTTTCTTACAACCAAAAACATCCTAATAGGTTATCAACCCCACTTCTATCAGCTACCAGCTAAGGTCTAATGAGCCCACATGTAATTTCTACTTCAACAAGACTCAACATCCTCAAATGTACAGGAGGATGATGACTCAAATGTTGCTGGGTGGCTAGGAGGAAGGAATGAAACCGTGAGTGGAAAACATTGCCTGATGCTTAGTAAATGTCACTTCCCATCTGACCAACATAGACTAGAGTAGGGGTCCCCAGTCTTGGGAATCTAATGCCTAATGACCTAAGGTGGAGCTGATGTCATAATAATAGAAATAAAGTACACAATAACTACAATGCACTTGAATCATCTCCCAAACCATCCCCGTCCCCCAACCAGCCCTAGTCCATGGAAAAATTGTCTTCCAGAAAACCAGTCCCTGGTGCCAAAAAGGCTGGGGGCCGCTGGACTAGAGGACTCAGATGAAGCTGCTAGAGGAATCTAGGACAATCACTCCTTCATGCCACAACGTTTTACTAGGCCCCTCCCAGGCATCAGGCTCCATATTAGGGGTTAATATCCAAAGATGGATGAGTCAGAGGCTCTGCCCTTAAAGGACATACAGGCTCACAGACTGCAAGGGAAAGAGATGCGTCCTCAATCACATCAGCCTGGATGTTTCTGACGTGTTTCCCACATGTCATTCGTGGGAACTTCTCAGGACCTGGCACAGAGGAGATGCTCCCCACTGTTTGTTAAATGATTAGGATGTGAAAAGACTACACCTTAAAGAACAGGTTGGATATGCATAAACAAAGAGAAATTTCAATCACATTTTATGTTAGAAATTGCTTTTGGTTGCTATTAACAGAGATTTTCTCTCTCCTATGAGAGATTCCAGGGCTGCCATGGTGGCTTCAAAGAACCCTTGCTTTTTCTATCTTTCTGCTTGGCCATATGTAGCCTTCCTGTCAAGGTTTCCTCTAAAGGTCCTAGAAGGCTGCTACAGCTCCAGCCATTCTATCCATACTCCAGGTAGCAGTTGGGAGAAAGAGAAAAAAGTGAAAATACAAAAAGGGGTTTACCCCAATGACCTTCCTTCTCAGAAGTCCCTCCCTCTAAACTTCCACTTAAAATCATCAGCTCAAGTTTAATTCTGTGACTACTCCTAGGTACAAAGGAAATGGTGTCAGCTAGGCACAACAATGGCTTCATAATACAGATCTATTGGCAATAAAGACAAGGAGGATGGAGGTTAGGGAGAAAACCAGCTGCTGCTATCACCCATGAGCACCATAAGAGCAGAGATGAAGATGATTAAATACAGATGCAAACTCTTTTATATAAAACAGATAAACAAGGTCCCACTGTACAGCACAGGGAACTCTATATTCAACATCCTGTGATAAGCCATAATTAAAAAGAATATATATATGCAACTGAATCACTTTGCTATACGGCAGAAATTAACATAAGATAGTAAATCAACCAGTGTGTGCTCAGTCACTCGGTCATGCTGCCTCCTCCTGACCACATGGACTGTAGCCTGCCAGACTCCACCGTCCACGGGATTTCCCAGGCAAGAATACTGGAGAGGGTTGCCATGCCCTCCTCCAGGGGACCTTCCCAACCCAGGGATTGAACCCACATCTCTTGCATCTCCTGCATCGGCAGATGGATTCTTTACTACTGTACCACCTGGGAAGCCTGAAAAAACTATTAAACAGCACATGACCAGGAGCAAGGAGAGGGTAGATTTGGTTTGAGTGGAAGGTAACGAAGAGGTAGTAAGTCAGGATTTCAAACTTTCAGTTCAGTCACTCAGTCATGTTCAACTCTTTGTGACCCCATGGACTGCAGCACGCCAGGCTTCCCTGTCCATCACCAACTCCCGGAGCTCAAACTTCAGAGTCAGAAATACCTAGAGAGCTGTTCCAACACAATGACTGGACCCCATCTCCAGGGTTTCTCATTCAGGAGATCTTGAGTGAAGCCCTAAAACTTTCTGCATGTCTAACAAGTTGGCAGAGAATATTGATGCATCTTGTCTGGGGCCCACACTTTGAGTACCGCTTTTGGATGAAGTTAGTATTTCATTCTCTGAGCATCACGGACTCCCTTGAAGCTTTTGAGTTAAGAAGAAAAACAATGAACAAACTGATTTATGAAGGTTTATCTGTCAGAGGTCTGTAGGATGGGCTGGAGAGGGTACAGATGGAGGCAGAGGCTGCGGCAATAAGAAGGTAGGAAGGAAACCAGCATTGGCACTGTGTTCAGCTAGGCTTTGCTGTATTATTTATAGCAATTCCATGAAGACGCTGACCTCCAAACCCAAATTTTATCAGCTGTGGGGAAACCAATCAAGCTAGCTGCCTTGTGCCAAAGACAACTCTGGTATTGAAAGTGTATTAATATTGATGATTTTTTTTTTTTTAAAAAAAAAAAGCAAAGATGATATGAAGATATGTGTCCCTGTCTCCCAGTTCCACCCAAATGCAGCCCAAAGAAGTTTATACTGAAAAACGAGAAGCAGCTGGATGGGGCTCACAAATTATCGAGTCATGATTAGAAGAAATAAAATGGCAGAGAGAAACTAGATCAGTGCGAGGCAGGAGGTACATTCTGCCTCCCGCCCCCACCAGCCCTCACCCCCACCCTCCAAGTAAGCAGCTGCTGGAGTTTTTTGGACAGAAACTCCAAAATATCAGTCAAGAGAGGAGGCTGGGCCTTGCCCAGATAGGAGATGAAAGATCACAAATTTCTCTAAGCCAAGGAGGTCTTCCTGACTGGAAAGCTCCTTGGAGGTCAAAGGGGGAGTGATGTCAACCTACCCATAGGCCTCTTCACTGGAATCTATCTTGGCTGCGAGATGGGTGTTCACACACGGGAGGATCATGAGATAAAGAGAGGCTCCTGCGTGCTAAGTTGCTTCAGTCATGTCTGACTCTTTGCAACCCTATGGACTGTAGCCCGCCAGGCTCCTCTGTCTACGAGATTCTCCAGGCAAGAATACAGGAGTGGGTTGCCATGCCCTCATCCAGGGGATCCTCTCAACCAAGGGACCAAACCCGCATGTCTAATGTGTCCTGCATTGGCAGGCGAGTTCTTTACCACCAGCGCCACCTTGGAAAGCCAAGAGGCTTAAACTAGGCAGAGCAAGATGATTGGACACAGGAAAGCAGGAGGAAATGCCCCATATAAGTGATTTAAACTGCTACTCTCTGAGTCGGCCCGTGTGTCTGTCCACACGTACTATACTCTTTCCTCCTAATAAACACTTTACTTGTTTCACTACTTTCTGTCTTTGTGGGAAGTCTTTTCTGCAAAGGTGAAGGGTCAGGGCTTCATCACTGCCCACCGGTCTAGCAGCTAAGATTCAGCTCTCTCTCTCCGAGCTGAGACCCGACTTCAGTCTCTAGCCAGGAACCAAAGCCGCTGCTGGTCAAGGCCACCCAAGATCAAACAGATCCTTGTTCCTTGCAGACCCGAGTCTCCACCTGTTTCTACTTGTCTTGCCTTCACCTGAGTCTGGGGCTTGCTCTTTGGACTGAAATATACAGGGAGATGGGGGTAGCCAACTGAGGATTTAAAGCAGCTCAAGTGTTGCTGCGCAGTCACCAAGTCACGTCCGACTCTTGGCGACCCCAGGGACCGCAGCACCCCAGGTTTCCCTGTCCTTCACTATCTCCCAGAGTTTGCTCATACTCATGTCCATTGAGTCAGTGATGCCATCCAACCATCATCCAACTCAAGGGTAGCCCTAGACTTAGGTGTGAAGTGGGGTAGTGGCCAGTCTCTGGGAAAAGGCACACTCAACACAGCTTGGCAACCAGAGGCGGCTAGATTTCAGTCCCCGTTTGTCCACTTGGCCAACGCCCTTGCGCTGGACACAAACTGTGGAACAGTAAGAGGTGGCCAGACTGTGAGAGGGACCACCCTCAGGAGCTCCGGGTTTCTCCTCTGTCAGATGGGACATTAGGGAACTGCCGCAGAGTTTGGGGGCAGATGAAGGAAAGTAAACCATACAAAGTACCTGCACGTGGCTGGTGACCAGCAACGGTTTCCTTCCAGATTTCCTTTCGATTCAGTGAGGGTAGCCGGATGGGTTAAGCCTCTTGGGCTGTGAAGGAATCATCTGTTCCTGCAAACCTTGGCACAGCTGCCCCTGCTTGGCATTTGCAGCAATGTGCCTGCTGCCTCTTGGCCAGCAGCTCATGGTCTGGCACGAGGAGAAAGTGATGCGGGGCACACAGGACTGGGGCCAGCTGACCTTCCACGGTTAGCACATTAGCTTCCAAATACTGCCCGCTTCCGAGGTCGCTCTGCCCCTGACTGGGAGTCTGAGATCACAGGGCCTTTCCTTCCTTTTTCATTAATTTCCTAAGCTCCAACACCGCCAAGATAATGCCCCCGCCAGGTGCAGGGACATCGAATAGCCAGGTCCCGCGCGCTTGGCACAGGTGCTGGAGAGGCCAGGAAGGCAGGGCCATGGGCATCATTTCAGCAAGCCCTGTTGATGTGAGTGATGTGAAGGGCTTTCACCGCTGATGACTCTCTTTCTGAAGAGGCCAGCCAAGAGGCTGAAGTACCAAATCCCAATTAAATCACAAAAGAAGTGGGAGCAGGTGGAGGATGAGTGGGGAGGGAGGCTGCCTCCCCCTAAGTCTCCAAGGACCACCTCCCCTACTTGCCCAAGGCTGAGTGAGGCTTCCTGGGTGGGGACTTTTCTCCTCTTTGTCTAGGAATAATAGTAACAGATGCTGAGCACCAATCACGGGCTGGTCATGGGCAATCCAGGCGGGAGTGAGACTTGGTGAGCAAGCTGGCATTTGAGTCGGGGAGAGAGACCAGCAAACAATCCCTGGCCACAATATGGCAGGAGCTCTAATTGGGCTCGGTGGGGGTGTTGCTAGTAGAGGAGGGAGGGCTCGTCCATCTCTGCTTGCAGCGGTGGGGAGGCTTCAGAAAGGAAGGGTCTCTGGTGCTGATTCCCAAAGGGACAGGCAGGAGTTTGCAAAGCAGAGGAGGTGGGAATGGCATTCTAGGAGCAGGAAGAGCATGCAGCAGCCAGAGCCCTGAAATGTGGTGAGGATGGAGGAGCAAGTAGGGCACTGAGGCCAGTGAAGCAGTGGCTCTGAAAAGGGCCTCTGGCAGTCCGGCCGAGGGACCAAGGAAAGAAGTCAGGGGTGGACTGGGGACTGCGACTGTCATACACACAGAATTGCCACTATTTATAAAAATAGATAGCTAATGAGAGCCTAGTGTATAGTACAGGGAACTCTACTCAGTGCTGTGTGATGACCAAAATGGGAAGGAAGTCCAAAAAAGAGGGGCTGTAAGTGTATGTAGAGCTGACTGCCTTTGCTGTACAGTAAAAACTAACGCAGCATTGTAAAGCTAATATACTCCAATAATTAAAAAAAAAAAAAGGACAAAGGAGGGAGAAGCCTTACAGACCACAAAGCAAACTCCTTAAGCTGCTCTGTCTCACACACACACACACCCACACACACATTCACTTTCACCATCTGCATTCGTGGAGTTGGGGAAGGGCAGGCTAATATGATAATGGACTTCTAGGAGCTGGGTGCTTGCTATGATATCCAGGCCAGCAAAAGGGAGAGAGTAAATCCTAAAGTCTAAGATCAAGGCAGAGGGCACAGACTTGGGGATGGGAGTTTAAGTTAAAAGACCTGGAAGAAAGAAGCTGGGCAAGAGGCAAGGGCATCCGGGATTTTGCCGTGCCTGGGGCTCTTTGTCTGCAGCTTATGCTGTGTTAGCAACATGGCCTTATCTCTCTCTAATTATCTGGATTCATTTGTCATCAAAGGTCATCTGACTTCTGCCCCTAACCCATCCCTATAGGTTATCATGTCAGGAAAGGCAGCAGGCAGGGAGCTGCCAGGAGCATAAGGCCTGGGTCTTGCAGGTACAACATTGCTTGAGTTCATGGTCGTGGGCTCTGTAGGGTCTGGCCCAGCTCAAGGGCTTGGATGAAAAGCATGGGAACTAGATCCAGGGTAGATATAGGATCATTCTCCAGCCACTCAGAGAAAACCAGTATCGTGCCAGTTTGGTTTCTCCCAAAACCATGAGGGAAAGAGAATACCACCAAGGATGAGCCCCACCAATGATATGAAAACATGCACCTGGGGCTTCTGTGAATAGGAGCTGATTTTTCTTTGCATGCTAGTGATGTCTAAGTAGTCCAGATGGTGTCCCTGAGACCCTACAGTTCAGTGGGCTGGGGGAGGGTCATGGCAATTCAGCCCAATAAACATTGCTTGTTGTCTGCTGAGACAGCACTCTGCTCGGTATCTAAAAAGGGAACAATACCAAATCAGGCCTGGCTTTCCTGAAGCTTACAGTCTACTTGGGGAAACAGAAAATTAAACCTCAGTTACAACTGGCCTGTGCTAGGTCTATGATTGAAGAAGCACAGGTAGCCATGGAAAGCTATCCCCGGGGCCCAACAGGGGCTGTGTGGGTGTCAAGGATGTTCCAGGCAGAAGAAAGAGTGCAGCAAGCCTCTGAGATCACAGAGACTGGCACAGATGAGCAGGGAATAAGTGTAGTGTAGCTGGATAGAGGACATGCACTGCACTGGGAGGTAGGTGAAGGCCAGAGTGGAATCCCAAAGCCAGGACCAAGAGAATGGGCTTTACATGGAAACCATAGGAAGACAGAAGGTAGAGGAGGGGAACAGCATCAACTTCTGGGGTGAATTACTCTGCCTTGTGGAAAAGGGGCTGGAGGGTGGCTAGAGGGCAAATAAGACTTCACTTAAGGGATTACTGTGTCGCTCAGGCAAGAGATGGTGGAACCTGGATTTGAACACACAAATGGAGGTGGAAGGATGTTCAAAGACTCCGGAGATACTTATGCTAGTGGTAAAGAACCCACTTGCCTATGCAAGAGACATAAGAGACTCAGGTTTGATCCCTGGGTCGGGAAAATCCCCTGGAGGAGGGTACGGCAACCCACTCCAGTATTCTTGCCTGGACAACCCCCACGGACAGAGGAGCCTGGTAGGCTATGGTCTATAGGGTCGCACAGAGTCGGACACGACTGAAAAAGCAGCAGACCTGTCAAAGGGGTGGTGGGATTATAAAGCACTGCAGAGCTCCAGGAGTGGATGAAAGTGAGGAAGTGGAAGCAGAGAGTGAAAAACCACTGTTTCAAGGAAAGAAGGAAGGAGGGTGGGACCAGCAGCTAGCGGGGACATGCAGAGCCAGGAGAGGCTGTTTTCTATTTTTCTGTTTTTAGGGCAGGGATGATTTCAGAATCTTTGCATCTGCAGGGACAGAGGCAGGGGAGAAGACGTTGAAGGTGTGGGGCCACAGTGGGGATAGAGCAAGGAAGCAGAGGAGGCAGAGGGGATGAAGGCCAAGGTTACAGGAAATGGTGCAGCTGGGATGCAGAGGAAAGCAGAAGTGGTCCGTTGAGGGACAAATCCGTGAGAAGCTGTGAGCGAGTCTGAGGACGTTTTGAGGACGCTGGCCTGTGGTGGTACTTCCTCTGGAGGTAAAGCATAAGTAAGATCACCTGCTGAGACAGGGTGGGTGTAGGTGTGATCAGTTAAAACCACTGTGGGACTTCCCTGGCAGTCCAGCGGTAAAGAATCCGCCTGCCAATGCAGGAGGCATGGGTTCAATCTCTGGTCAGGGAGGATTCCACATGCTGTGGGGCAGTTAAGCACATGAGCCACAGCTGCCGAAGCCCATGTGCCTAGAGCCCTCGCTCTCAACATGAGCAGCACCGAAATGAGAAGTCTGCACACCGCAACTAGAGAAAGCCCTCGCTCAGCAACAAAGGCCCAGTGCCATCATAAATAAGTAATATAAATAAACAGGAGGAGGAATTTGTAAAGAATAAAAAAATAAAAAGCCAATAAAATAAAAAATAAAAAGCCAAAAGCCACTGTGAAGACTGCGGGCAGAGAGCGATCAGGAGAAAGAGCGTCAGCTCCACTTCTGGTTGATTACTGGGGATTTATCTTGGCCCCAATCTGCAGGCTGTGTGTCTCTTTTTTTTTCTTCTTTACAATGTAGCAGAAAGAGCCAAGAGGTAAAGTGGTCCATACCTGGGGTTTTGCCAGAAGTGGGAGATGAAGAGGCTTGAGTTGAGGATGCTGGCAAGACAATGGTTGACACTCAGCATGGATCCCAGACTCCTGGCAGGAAGGATGGGAGTTGCTGATGGACAGAGGGAAATAGAGGTCAAGTGACAGGCTGTCGGAAGGAGGATGCACGTGACTGGTGACAAACGTGAGTGGGGACAGGGTTACAATCAGAGAATGGGATGTCTGAAATGTTGATTTCAGAGGTGGAATCCCATAGAAGCAAACTGGAGATACACTGGGAGGAAGTGTCCGGTGGGCCAGGGAAGGGAGCCTGAATTCAGGTCACCATTCCAAACAGGTCCAGGTAGAGGGGTGAAGCCAGAAGCTGAAAGAGGAGCGAGGCTGTGGTCACTGAGGTTTGGGGTGGGGGGTTGCCAGTGGGCCCCCTTAGAGGGATGCGATGGGGTGCTCAGGAGACACTCTCTTGATGGGGCTTATCAAGGCCCCCTGTTTATGCGCTGTACTTGCCTCACACGTGACCATTGCCACCATGCCTCGTTGTTTCTGTATATTAACAATTACATGAAAAACATGGTTGTTTCTGTATATAAACAACTAATATTCTGTATAATATTAATATAATAATAACTACCCAAATTTATAGAACACAGAGTTAACGTCTGTAACTGCTTCAGCTGAGACCCCATTTTAGAGGCCGCAGGGGTGGGGAGGAGGGAAATGTGTCATCATCTGTTTGATTTTGGCTGCAGTGGGTCTTTGTGGCTGTGCGTGGACTTTAGCTGCAGCGAGTGGGGGCCCCCCTCTAGTTGGGGTGCACAGACTTCTCACTGAGGCGGCTTGTGGCACTGCAGAGCGTGGTCTCTAGGAGACATTGGCATCAGCAGCTGTGGCGCACCAGCTTAGTTGCCCCACAGGACGTGGGTCTTCCAGGGCCAGGGATCAAATCCGCGTCATTGGCAGGCAGACTCTTAACCCCTGGACCACCAAGGAAGTCCTGTCACCATCTATAAAGGTGCCAGTTTCTCAGCTCTTCCCCAACTCGTCTTTCAAGGGGTTCCCCTTCCCGCTTCTCCCTCCTGAACTGGCACTGAGGGCAGAGGGGAGCTGGCATAGCCTCACAGCAGTGAGGTGGGGTCCCACCACCCTCTGAGTCCTCCTGCGCCCTGCTAGGGCGGCTCCTCTCACCTCCTCACTGCTTCCTGCACTGGGGTTCGCTGAGGGGAAACGGCTACCCTTTGATTCTTGGGAATCACACAGATAGAAAGTGATGGAGGGAGGCCTCCAACCCAGGTCCATGTGACCCAGAGCCTGAGGCAGTAGTCACGGTATGCGTCTGTGCGTGCGTGCGTGCGTGCATGTGTGCGTGCGTGCGTGCGTGCGTGCATGAGAGCTAAGTCGCTTCAGTCATGTCAGACTCTTTGTGATCCTATGAACTGTAGCCCATCAGGCTCCTCTGTCCATGGAATTCTAAAGGTAAGAATACTAGAGTGGGTTACCATTTCCTCTTCCAGGGGATCTTCCTGACCCAGGCACTGAACTTGAGTCTCCTGAACCTCCTGCACTGGCAGGAAGATTCTTCTTCCACTGAGCCACCTGGGAAGCCCCTAGCCACTGTACACACAGCCTCCACTAGGCCACCCAGCTTCCAACTCCTAAGTCCAGAAACCATGAATCTCATTTTCATTCTCTCTCCCTGGAGCCCCAAGGGTACTGTGTGTGCATGTGTTTAGTCACTCAATCATGTCTGACTCCTTGCAACCCCAGTGACTATAGCCTGCCAGGAGCCTCTGTCCGTGGAATTCTCTGGGCAAGAATACTGGAGTGGGTAGCCTTTCCCTTCTCCAGGGGCTCTTCCCAACCCAGAGATCGAACCCAGGTCTCCCACATTGCAGGTGGATTCTTAACCAACTGAGGCACCAGGGAAGCCCAAGAATGCTGGAGTGGGTAGCCTATTCCTTCTCCAGGGGATCTTCCCAACCCAGGAATCAAACCGGGGTCTCCTGCATTGCAGGTGGATTCTTTACCAGCTGAGCTATCAGGGAAGCCCCCAAGGGTAGTATTTTCTGCATTTTTCCCCTAACAGCAAATGAAGGAAGTAAAGAAATATTTTACCATCTCTCCAGTGTTGGAGCCATTGGGAGGAATGATGGGGTTAATATTCATCCAGGCTGACCTAGACTAGCCACATCAATTGTCAAAGTATTGAAGATTGAATTGCTAAAATATTCTTATTCCAGCTGGTAAATAATTGCTTTCCTCAAGTCCACCCTCCCAAGTGAGACCCTCTGGTGCCTCATTCTGATTGGTTCCCAAGCTGTGTACATTGATAAATATATTGAATATTACCCCTAAAAGTGGAAAAGAGAAGTTTTACCCAACTAGGATGGGACACATATGTATAAATGCTACCTGGAGCTATTGATGGTGCCATAGAATTGTCATTTTCTGTAACATTAGTGAAATAACTTGTGAAACCACAGAGCATAATAGCCTAGCACATAGCAGGTGTTCACTAAACATTAGCTGTGTGATAACTTAAGTCATCTTGCTAAAAGCCTCCCTGGAGGAAGAGTTTGGAGCCCAGCAATTCCCAGACTTGATGGAGGTGACACTCATAGCAATTTCCATTTAAGTCCCTGAAGTGGAGATACGAGTCAGATATGGCTAGAACTACATCCAGATGCTAGAGCATCTGGGTAAGTTAACCAAGGCAGTTTCCTGGCCATCAGAACCATTGGACCTGAATGGGGACTAACTGACAGGCAAAAGCAAAGTGAAATAAGAAAGAAATTTGTGCCAAAAGCAGAAGCCAACTGGACTCAGCACCAAGTCCCTTCTGTGAACAGATGCTGAAAGTGTTAGTTGTTCAGTTGTGACCGACTCTTTGCAACCCCATGGACTGTAGCCTGCTTCTGTCCATGGAATTCTCCAGGCAAGAGTACTGGAGTGGGTTGCCTGCCCTCCTCCAGGGGATCTTCCTGGTCCATGAATCAAACCTGCATCTCCTGCACCACAGGCAGATTCTTTACCACTAAAGCTACCTGGAAAGCCTAGGATACTGGAATGGGTAGCCATTCCCTTCTCCAGGGGATCTTCCCAACCCAGGGATCAGGACTCCCTCCTTGCAGGCAGATTCTTTACTGTCTGAGCCATCAGAAACATTGGTCCCTGTCATTTACTGAGTGGTGTACCCTCTTTTAATCCTTAAACCCACTGTAGAAAGAATGCCAGCATCCCTGTTTTTGATGTTTGGAAATTGGAGTTTAGCGTTCGGTTCAGTCCAATCCAGTTGCTCAGTCGTGTTCAATTCTTTGCGACCCCATGGACTGCAGCACGCCAGACTTCCCTATCCATCACCTACTCCCAGAGCTTGCTCAAACTCATATCCATTGAGTCAGGTTGGTCATTTGTCCAAGGTCCATGGGTATCAGGACTTGGAGTTGGAAATCCCATACATTCTATCTGGTTCTATAGCAGTTAGTCTGTCCCCTCCACCATGAGCCCAGGCGTTCCCCTTATACACTGCTGTGGTTTGTTTTAACAGACCCCTAGAAGGAAATCACAAAAATAGTCCAAATATTCACATATTCCCAATTAGACATGCTTTCAGTAGAACTCACCCACAATCCAGACAGTCCAGCAAGGTCTGTGATGACGGGAGGGGTGAAGACATGTGAAGAACCAAACACACACACCTGCCCCTGCCAGAGAAGCAAGACCTGGGACAGCCACTCACCGCCTTGGGTGCTTCCGTGTAGGTGGAGAATTGGATGGTGCCAAGGAAATGCTTTGCCAGTGGATGGCACCCCCAGATGAACAGGCTTGGCCTCGGTGTACAAGGGAGCTGTGAACGACAAGGCAGATGAGTGTCCACGGTGGGCCCGGTGGCTGGACTGATGCACGGGAGCTTGTGTTCCTGCACTGGGCGTGTTTGCAACTGGGATCAACACAGAGAAAGTGGGCTACAGGCTGGAGTCTGCCTGTGTGTTCACTCAGCATCTCTGATGTTTAACTGTGTGTGTATATGTGCGTAGAGCTCTCCATGGTTCTCAAAGTGCTGTCTCAAACACGATGGCTTTTTACCTGAATGAGGATTTTGAAGATGATGGTATTCTGGGTTCCTGGAGCCCAGTCTTGCCATCAGCAGGTGAAGGAGTGAAGTTATTTTTCCTCTTCTTTCTCTCTCAATAGAATCAGCTACTTCCTAACTGGTCTCCCATAGGCTGGATACCACTGTGTCCGTTCTTGAATCCACTGCCTCAGATGCCTTCGTAAACACAGATCTGACTATGTTTCTGCTCAGAAATTACCTAAGACTCTCCAGTACCATAGTCTGTCCACAGATGATACTCCGAACATGGAAATGTGGGCAAGTAAGTTTGGGGAAGAGGCTACAAATCAGATCCTCTCTTTGTGTTTCACCATGTACAGTGGCATATTAAAGGGAGTGCACAGACCTGATTCCCTGTGTGGGGGGGTCTTGTAAATGATTTGGGCCACAGAAATGTACTTTCTTTGCCCTCTGAAACATCTACTAAAATCTCAAGGTGATCTTACAGAACACATTTTGGAAAAGGTCTGCCTAGAAGATAATACCCAGACTGAATAGCTCGACATGCAAAACTTTCCAGAACCTTGACTTAATATTCTTGAAAAGTGGTAAGAGTTCAGGCTCAAGAATCAGATCTCAGCTCTAATCCTAACACTGCCATTTAATCCTGTGAAACCTTGGCCTTAATTGCTCTCCTATTCTGTGCCACAGGTTTCTTATCTGTAAATGACAATGCTCTGCCTTCCTTGAAGGGTTATTGTAAAGGATTGCACGAGAGAACCAATGTAAAGCCCATAGTAGAATATCGAGCCTACAGAAAGTACTCAGTGAATGGAATTTCTATTATTGTAATTATCTTTAATCCAAAAAAGCAGACCATTTCTGAGCACACAGTACCTGACTTTCCTCTCAAATTTCTACAGACTCAAAGACCCCGATAATGACAAAAGCAGTGAAAATAACTGGCCAGGATGTAGGATTTCAGGGGTTTTCAGCACCAGAAAAATAACTTGGCTACATGATATAACTGACTATGAACATCACTGCCTATGAAGATTAGAAGACAGAAGGTCTGCATTTTCTGGTCTTAAAACTATGTGTAACTCGGTGTGGACCCTGGACAACAGTCTTGGCCTCTTAGGGACCCAGTTTCCCCTCCTGCAGATGACAGCATTGGGTAGGAAGGTGCCTAAGCTCCCTACCATGGGAAAAGTCTCTCTACGTCCATGGTGAAATCTTCCTTCTCTACCGGCTTAACATGCATGCATGCGTGTTCAGTTGCTTCAGTTCAGTTGCTTCAGTCTGACTCTTTTTTGACCCTATGGACTGTAGGCCATCAGGCTCCTCTGTCCATGGGATTCTCCAGGCTAGAACACTGGAATGGGTTGCCATGCCCTCCTCCAGGGACCTTCCTGACTCAGGGATCAAACACATGTCTCCTGTGTCTCCTGCATTACTGGCAGATTCTTTACCCACTAAGGCACCTAGGAAGCCCCTATGTGAACACATTGCCTCAGGCATGTGTCAGTTGGCTCCCAGGATAGCGTGGGATCTGTCACTCTAACAGCATCACACTGAGATCAACACACCACTTGTGTTGCCGTACATCACAAAGGACCCACTCCCCGTCTGCCTGTGTGCCTAGGTCACGGCAGCAGAACCTTGTTCTGAACACATAGGTCAGTCCAGAGGAAATGCAGACACAGGAAGTTTTTCCTTTCTACATATCTGATACTTTGTCTTGTCTCTGGTTCACTTGGTACCAATAAGTGAATCACTGGGGTGGCAGTAATGATTAGAATGTGGGTTCTATGACTTGACCATGTGTAATCTCTGTAGAGAGACAACAGACTGGTTCCAAATAGGAAAAGCAGTACATCAAGGCTGTATATTGTCACTCTGCTTATTTAACTTCTATGCAGAGTACATCATGAGAAACGCTGGGCTGGAAGAAGCACAGGCTGGAATCAAGATTGCCGGGAGAAATAACAATAACCTCAGATATGCAGATGACACCACCCTTATGGCAGAAAGTGAAGAGGAACTCAAAAGCCTCTTGGTGAAAGTGAAAGTGGAGAGTGAAAAAGTTGGCTTAAGGCTCAACATTCAGAAAACAAAGATCATGGCATCTGGTCCCATCAAAATCACTGCAGATGGGGACTGAAGCCATGAAATTAAAAGATGCCTACTTCTTGGAAGAAAAGTTATGACCAACCTAGATAGCATATTCAAAAGCAGAGACATTACTTTGCCAACAAAGGTCCATCTAGTCAAGGCTCTGGTTTTTCCAGTGGTCATGTATGGATGTGAGAGTTGGACTGTGAAGAAGGCTGAGTGCCGAAGAACTGATGCTTTTGAACTGTGGTGTTGGAGAAGACTCTTGAGAGTCCCTTGGACTGCAAGGAGATCCAACCAGTCCATTCTGAGGGAGATCAGCCCTGGGATTTCTTTGGAAGGACTGATGCTAAAGCTGAAACTCCAATACTTTGGCCACCTGATGCAAAGAGTTGACTCATTGGAAAAGACTCTGACGCTAGGAGGGATTAGGGGAAGGAGGAGAAGGGGACGACAGAGGATGACATGGCTGGATGGCATCATGGACTCGATGGATGTGAGTCTGAGTGAACTCCGGGAGTTGGTAATGGACAGGGAGGCCTGGCGTGCTGTGATTCATGGGGTCGCAAAGAGTCGGATACAACTGAGCGACTGAAATGAACTGAACTGAACTGAATCTCTGTAGAGGAATGATGAAATATCTATTGGAAGAAACAAGAGACTTGTTTCTACCTAGCTTGTTGCTCTATTTGTCTATTTGAAGCTCTGATCAGTTAAGAATTTCAGCCCATAAGGGAGGAGACCAGTTCTTTTAAGTTTGTACCAGTGAGTTTTCATGTTTCTACATTTACTTTTGACTTCTAGTTTAAGTTGTAGAGCTGGAGCCACAAATACTCTATATGACTGTCCATGACAAAGGCCTTGACTTTTCATTTGCAAGAGTATAAAATATTTTCCTACTTTTGGAGGATATGAATTATGTTTCCTAGGTTATAGGAGTGCTTGTTATAAACACAAATCATTGCATATGTGGAATATTCCTAAAATTCTCAGGAAATAGAAACACTGAATTTCTGATACTTCAATGTGCTAGAGCTGAGAAAATCTATCTTACATAAATTGTTAGCTCAGAAACCTTTTAGGGACCCAAACTCACATAATTACAGTAAATTTTGGCAAATTACAAGAAACACTTGCTACGTCTTTTCTCTGATCGGTCGGTGTTAAGTGAATGTAACAGGATGTTTATTTTACTTGGCTTTGTTTTTTCAACAAAAAAATCTGAGTCTTGTAGGTTACTAATCAAACAATCTAGCATTATTCCTGATGAGGTTTAAGATTATGAAACATGTGAATTGGCATTCAACTAAACTGAGTGATTATCTGACCAGCTCTTCCTATCAACAGTAATTATATTTTGTATTGAACCAGCTTAAACATAAGTTCCAGCATCTTTAGGTGAATTAAAACTTTAGACACATATCACAGTGCACTAATTAACTGATAACTCTTAGATATCTAGGTAATTTCAAAGGAAGTAATATAGAATGATGAGACTTGGTGATAAATTATGATTTAAAGTTTATGTGCTTTTGCTCCTCATTTTTATTATCTATACAGCTACGTCTTTGGGTCATGTCAATAAACGTGCTCATTCTAAACTGTAAAAGTGGCGTCTGTGGCTAATAAAGTTGTGTTGCATGTATCAGAAGTTCTGTTAGTCTGCTAACGTGCTTGGATATGACTGACAGTCCTCAGATAATCTACCCCATTATTTTCTCTGTGAAATAGAAGTTAGTTCCTTTAGTTAGAAATCATAATTGATGTGGATGGTTGAGACTATACTGGGGGCCATAGTGACAGAAATGAAAGTGCCTACTTGCTTTCATTTCTAAGATATAAATGAGAGTAAGAGAAGGACACAACTTGGAAAGCGAGATCTGTTTGTCTTGGTTTATATTTAGGCTGGTGCAAATGCAAATGCAGTTTCAGACCGTGAATTTTAAATCGTTATAATTGGGCTCAAATACATCTTTATTAATTAAAATCGGAACCATTGCAATCAACACAGTTTTGCCAACACGAAACAAGTTTGTTTATTATTCCTGTAGTGTAAAAATCCATGCTTCGGGATTCAACAAACTCTTGGAAAGCATTTTTTGCCTCTTGCTGGCTGTGGAAACATTTTCCCTGCAAAAAATTATTGAGATGCTTGAAGAGGTGGTAGTCGGTTCGCGAGAGCTCAGGTGAGTATGGCTTCCCTGATAGCTTGGTTGGTAGAGAATCCGCCTGCATTGCAGGGGACCGGGCTTCAATCCCTGGGTTGGGAAGATTCCCCTGGAGAAGGGAACAGCCACCCACCCCAGTATTCTGGCCTGGAGAATTCCATAGACTGTATAGTCCATGGGTTGCAAAGAGTCGGACACCACTGAGCGACTTTCAGTGCAGGTTCAGTGTAGGTGAATAAGTCAGATGAGGCAAAACTGCATGCCCAATTCGCTCAGTTTTGGAAGCATTGGTTGTGCAACATGCAGTCGGGTGTTGTTGCAGAGAAGAACTGGACCCTTTCCGGTAACCAGCTCCTGCTGCAGGTGCTGCAGCTTTCAGTGCCTTTCATCAATACGCCAAGTATACTTCTCAGTAATGGTTTTGCTGGGATTCAGAAAGTTGTAGTGGATCAGACGGGCGGCAGACCACCAAACAGTGAAAACGAAAGTCGCCCAGTCATTGTTATTGCAGAGAATAAGAGAAGATGACCCTTCAAAGAGACAATCTTTTAAATTTTCTGTCCGCTCCTGAGGCACCCACTTACTGAGCTTTTTCACCTTTCCAATTTGCTTCACATGCCAAATGACCACAGAATGGCCAGTGTTGAGTTCTTGGACAACCTCTCGTGTAATTGATCAGATCAGATCAGATCTGATAATGCTCTCAGCTGGTCGTTGTCACCTTCTGACTGCTGGCCACTGCGCTTCTCATCTTCAAGGCTCTCATTGCCTTTGCAAAACTTCAAACCACCACTGCACTGTACATTCATTAGCAGTTTGGGTGTCAAATGCCATTATTGATGTTTCAAGTTGTCCCCACTATTTTATTACCTATTTTGAACTTGAACGGCTTCCTTTGTGGCTTAGCTGGTAAAGAATCTGCCTGCAATGCGGGAGACCTGGGTTCGATCCCTGGGTTGGGAAGATCCCTTAGAGAAGGGAGAGGCTACTAAAAAAAATTACTCAAATTTGCTTTTTGTCTAACATCATTTCCCCAGTCTAAAATAGATATAAAATAAACAGTAAGTAATAAGTCATTAGCAAAAACTAATAAAAAACAAAGCAAGAAATGTCCATTAAAATGATGTATACCATAGCCACATTTATTTAAGAATGTGTTCATGCTCAGTTGCTTCAGTCATGTCCGACTCTTTGCAACCTTATGGACTGTTGTCCACCAGGCTCCTCTGTCCATGGGATTCTCTAGGCAAGAATACTGGAGTATTTTGCCATGCCTTCCTCCAGGGGATCTTCCTGACCCAGGAATCAAACCCACATCTCCTGAGTCTCCTGCATTGCAGGTGGATTCTTTACCACTGGGAGCCACCAGAGAAACCCACACATTCCTATATCAAATGGTAAAGTTCAGCAACACAAAACCGCAGTTACTTTTGCACCAACCTGATAACCTGACTCTAAAAAGAAACCATAAAAATGTCAAATTTTGTCAAAGTTCTGTTGACTTTGATGGGCTGACATCCTTGATTTACTGACCAATGTCATTATCACAAGATAAAAGAATATTCTTTATCTTCTGTGCAGTCTTCCTAGATAGTAAAAGTTCTTTGTTTTAGCAGAATCGTTTTCTATGCCTCTGTCTGAGATTTATGTTTACTTTATTATGTCCTTGATTATAAAACAACAGAGGTTCATCACATAAAAAGAGCTCAGATGCTTTGTAAGCCTGTTGTTTTAAAATATTTCATAGTCACCTTGATAAATAGGTAGCTAATTATTATTTTTCAAGCATCCAGTGATAATATCTTAATCAGGTATCTCCTCTGACAACTCTTTATATTTTTGCCCTCCCTAGATTGTATCCTAATTTAGAAAGAAATAAAATAAAATGTTCAGAATACTTTCCACACCTATCTGAAAATTCCCAGTAGACCACCAGAAAATTACAAAGATTTATACTTCCACCTTATAAAGAGAGGCACTGAAAATAACTAGGCTTATTTGGTGTGAGTCATTGATTCTCTGGTTGGATTCACTGTTGTAAGGGATGCATTAGAAGAGTTGTCAAATCAGGAGGGCTGCTCTGACTCCTGTGTCTGAGACTTGGTCCTGTTTCCCAGTCTGGGCAACAATGAAAATGGTCTGGTTTCCCTCCCCTGTCCTAGAGCTTCTATAGGATGAGAGGACGTATGCGTTCAAAGGACTTTGGGGCAAGAAAGAGTTCAGTGATTAGAGTAAACATGGAAAAGAAACTTCTCTTAAATTCCTTCTCTCCTCTCCATGCTCAGAGGCCCACCTTTTTCTAAGTGTTCCTTTTTATATGGAACCAGAGTGACCTAAATAAATCACAGACAGGCTGAACCGTTTGGATGGATGAGTGGGTGGGTAGTTGGCTGGGTTGGTGGTAGGCAGGTGGTTAGATGGCTGGGTGGGTAGGTAGGTGGATGGTTAGATGAATGGGTGGGTGGTTAGATGGTTGGGTGCATGTGTAGGTAGATGATGGATGGGTAGATAAGAGGGGGTAGGTGAGTGAGTGAATGGGTAGGTAGATGAGTATCTGAGGTCAGATGGCTGAGTGGGTGGGTAGGTGTGTGGTTGGATGGCTTGGTGGGTGGATAGGTGGATGGAAGGATGGGTAGATGGGTGGATGAATGGGTAGATACGTGAGTATGTGGGTGGTTGGATGATTGAGTGGGTGGGTAGGTGGATGATGGATGGGTAGATGGCTGGGTGAATGGGTAGGCAGGTGGGTAGATGAGTCACATGGATGGATAAGTGGCAGGTGAGCTCCAGCAGGGATTTGACCTTATGCACCTGTAAGCAGTCCTGTGAGGCTGTTTTCTGACACTGCACTTGAAGTCCTCAGAACTGGTAGTTGCACAGGGAAGATGGATATACTATGAGAGAGAGCAAGGACGAGTTGAAACTCACCGGCTGGACTAAATCCTCTGTCAACCTTGATGATTGGGCCACCTGTGGAAGCTGACCTCAGGCCATGGGGAAAATTCAGCTCTCCCAGCACACCTTAAAAAACGCTGTGAGTCTCTCAGGTTCTCTCTACCATTCCTTTCCAGAACACCATTTTGCTCCCATTGTTACAGTTCAGTCACTCAGTGTTGTCCCCAACTCTGTGACCCCATGGACTGCAGCACGCCAGGCTTCCCTGTCCATCACCAACTCCCAAAGCTTGCTCAAACTCATGTCCCTCAAGTCGGTGACGCCATCCAACCATCTCATCCTCTGTCATCCCCTTCTCCTCCTGCCTTCTATCTTTCCCAGATTCAGGGTCTTTCCCAATGAGTCGGCTCTTTGCATCAGGTGGTCAAAGTATTAGAGCTTCAGCATCAGTCCTTCCAATGAATATTCAGGACTGATTTCCTTTAGGATAGACTGGTTGGATCTTCTTGCAGTCTAAGGGACTCTCAAGAGTCTTCTGCAACACCGCAGCTCAAAAGCATCAATTCTTGGCTGCTCAGCTTTCTTTGTAGTCCAACTCTCATATCCATACATGACTACTGGAAAAATCATAGCAAGTATCTCCCCAAATCTCTGCACCTGTTTTCCCATTCGTATGCCAGGCATAAAAGTAGGGAGCTTACTAAGGTTTCTAGGTAGACTGGTCAGAGAGTGAGGGCAAAGCCTTACAGCTCCTGTATACACTAAACATTTTGTTAGTTCATACATGTCTTTCTGTAGGCTCTGTGGTTTTGTTGGATTTGGGCAAAGAGGTTACCTGGCCAAACACGTGAGAGGGGTTAATCACCATTTTAAGTTATTGCAGGAGCCCATAGTCACATTTCAATGCCCTGTTTGTGGAGAAAGCTCCCTAAAAACATTATCAAAATATGATGGGATGGCTAGGGGCTGTAGGTGCGTCCTAAGTTGCTTCAGTCCAACTCAATGCAACCCTTGGAATGTCACCTCTGTCAGTGGGACAGTGACTCCTCTGTCCATGGGATTCTCCAGGCAAGAATACTGGAGTGGGTTGTTATGCCCTCCTCCAGGGGATCTTCCTGAACCAAGGATCAAACCAGCATCTCCTGCACTGGCAGGCAGGTTCTTTACCACTAGCCCTACCTGGGAAGCCCTGGGGGGTTTAGGTGGATAGTTCAGTTCAGTTCAGTTCAGCCGCTCAGTCGTGTCCAACTCTTTGCAACCCCATGAACCGCAGCCGCTCAGTCGTGTCCAACTCTTTTCGACCCCATGAACCGCAGCAAGTTGTGTCCCACTCTTTGCGACGCCATGAACCGCAGCACACCAGGCCTCCCTGTCCATCACCAACTCCCAGAGTCCACTGAAACCCATGTCCATTGAGTTGGTGATGCCATCCAACCATCTCATCCTCTGTCATCCCCTTCTCCTCCTGCCTTCTATCTTTCCCAGATTCAGGGTCTTTCCCAATGAGTCGGCTCTTTGCATCAGGTGGTCAAAGTATTAGAGCTTCAGCATCAGTCCTTCCAATGAATATTCAGGACTGATTTCCTTTAGGATAGACTGGTTGGATCTCCTTGCAGTCTAAGGGACTCTCAAGAGTCTTCTCCAACACCGCAGCTCAAAAGCATCAATTCTTGGCTGCTCAGCTTTCTTTGTAGTCCAACTCTCATATCCATACATGACTACTGGAAAAATCATAGCAAGTATCTCCCCAAATCTCTGCACCTGTTTTCCCATTCGTATGCCAGGCATAAAAGTAGGGAGCTTACTAAGGTTTCTAGGTAGACTGGTCAGAGAGTGAGGGCAAAGCCTTACAGCTCCTGTATACACTAAACATTTTGTTAGTTCATACATGTCTTTCTGTAGGCTCTGTGGTTTTGTTGGATTTGGGCAAAGAGGTTACCTGGCCAAACATGTGAGAGGGGTTAATCACCATTTTAAGTTATTGCAGGAGCCCATAGTCACATTTCAATGTCCTGTTAGTGGAGAAAGCTCCCTAAAAGCATTATCAAAATATGATGGGATGGCTAGGGGCTGTAGGTGCATCCTAAGTTGCTTCAGTCCAACTTGGTGCAACTCTTGGAATGTCACCTGCCAGACTCCTCTGTCCATGGGATTCTCCAGGCAAGAATACTGGAGTGGGTTGTTATGCCCTCCTCCAGGGGATCTTCCTGAACCAGGGATCAAACCAGCATCTCCTGCACTGGCAGGCAGGTTCTTTACCACTAGCCCTACCTGGGAAGCCCTGGGGGGTTTAGGTGGATAGTTCAGTTCAGTTCAGTTCAGCCGCTCAGTCGTGTCCAACTCTTTGCAACCCCATGAACCGCAGCCGCTCAGTCGTGTCCAACTCTTTGCGACCCCATGAACCGCAGCAGGTTGTGTCCCACTCTTTGCGACGCCATGAACCGCAGCACACCAGGCCTCCCTGTCCATCACCAACTCCCAGAGTCCACTGAAACCCATGTCCATTGAGTTGGTGATGCCATCCAACCATCTCATCCTCTGTCATCCCCTTCTCTTCCTGCCCTCAATCTTTCCCAGCAACAGAGTCTTTTCAAACGAGTCAGCTCTTCACATCAGGTGACCAAAGTACTGGAGTTTCAGCCTCAGCATCAGTCCTTCCAATGAACACCCAGGACTGGTCTCTGTTAGGATGGACTGGTTGGATCTCCTTGCAGTCCAAGGGACTCTCATGAGCCTTCTCCAGCAGCACAGTTCAAAGCATCAATTCTTCGGTGCTCAGCTTTCTTCACAGTCCAACTCTCACATCCATACATGACTACTGGAAAAACCATAGCTTTGTTGGCAAAGGAATGTCTCTGATTTTTAATATGCTGTCTAGGTTGATCATAGCTTTTCTTCCAAGGAGCAAGCGTCTTTTAATTCCATGGCTGCAGTCACCATCTGCAGTGATTTTGGAGCCCCCAAAATAAAGTCTGTCACTGTTTCCATTGTTTCCCCATCTATTTGCCATGAAGTGATGGGACCAGATGCCATGATCTTAGTTTTCTGAATGTTGAGTTTTAAGCCAACTTTTTCACTCTCCTCTTTCACTTTCATCACGAGGCTCTTTAGTTCTTCTTTGCTTTCCGCCATAAGGGTGGTGCCATCTGCATATCTGAAATTATTGATATTTCTCCCAGCAATCTTGATTCTAGCTTGTGCTTCATCTAGCCCAGTATTTTGCATGATATACTCTGCATATAAGTTAAAATAAGCAGGTTGATAATTTACAACCTTGACATACTCCTTTCCCTATTTGGAACCAGTCTATTGTTCCATGTCCAGTTCTAACTATTGCTTCTTGACCTGCATACAGATTTCTCAGGAGGCAGGTCAGGTGGTCTGGTATTCCCACCTCTTGAATTTTCCACAGTTTGTTGTGATCCACACAATCAAAGGCTTTGGCATAGTCAATAAAGCAGAAGTAGATGTTTTTCTGGCATTCTCTTGCTTTTTTTTCAGTTCAGTTCAGTCGCTCAGTCGTGTCCGACTCTTTGCGACCCCATGATGATCCAAGGATGTTGGCAATTTGATCTCTGGTTCTTCTGCCTTTCCTAAATCCAACTTGAACATCTGGAAGTTCTCAGTTCATGTACTGTTGAAGCCTGGCTTAGAGAATTTTGAGCATTACTTTACTAGCGTGTGCTGCTGCTGCTGCTGCTGCTGCTGCTGCTAAGTCACTTCAGTCATGTCCGACTCTGTGTGACCCCACAGATAGCAGCCCACCAGGCTCCGCCATCCCTGAGATTCTCCAGGCAAGAACACTGGAGTGGGTTTCCATTGCCTTCTCCATACTAGTGTGTGAGATGAGTGCAACTGTGCGGTAGTTTGAGCATTCTTTTGCATTCCTTTCTTTGGGACTGGAATGGAAACTACCTTTTATAGCTTATCCCTAAATTTATCTGATGGTTCTATTGAATAGGCATCCCGTACTCAACTTGAGGGACAGTTCCTAAGGCCCACACACCTATTTCTTCCTCTCTGATTATTCTCTCCTCACCTGAGTCTACAGAGTTGTTGTGCAGATTGTATGTGGAGAAGAAACAGATGCTTGGCAAACAAACATCCTTCCAAAATTTTCCTGCCACCTCTGGGGCAGTGGCTTTTTAGTCTTTAAAGCCAAATATGTGATGTCTTTTCCTCTGGCTCTCCTGGGGCCATCACTTTGGAGTGAACCAGGCTTACATCTGACTGCTGGGGCTGAGGGGTGCAGAACAGGTGAAGAAGGGAGGAGAGAAAGCAAGCAGGATGTTTGGAGCAAATGGAGAAATTTGGAGTGGAGAGGTACTCATCAGTTAAAACTCCAGAATTTTCTGTACTGCAAAAATACAAAAAAATAAATAAATAAAACACAAACAAACAGGGGACTGCCTGGGTAATAATTTCAACAAACACCTCCTTCCTTTCCAGTAAAGAAGCAAAGTGACGTCGCTCAGTCGTGTCCGACTCTTCGCGACCCCATGGACTGCAGGCTACCAGGCTCCTGCATCCATGGGATTTTCCAGGCAAGAGTATTGGAGTGGGTTGCCATTGCCTTCTCCAAAAGAAGCAAACCTCTTCCCAATATACATACTATACCCACAGCCTTCAAATCCACTGAGACATTGCCGTGGACTGTAGAAGTAGCACATAGGCATGGTGGCTGGAATTGCAACCCACCATGGACCCTGAGCATCACTGCATGTTCTTGCTAAAGGTGCCAGGAGTGCAAGGCCCTGAGTGCTCTGACCTGGGTTACTTCCCAGGGCAGCGCCTGCAGCCAGTAACCTTAAGAGATGAGGTAGCATCGCTCCCCCCAGACCCAGCTTTCTTCCCCTCCCTGTAAAAGGGACGAGTCCTCCAGGCACAAAGTGTAACATACTTCAGTGTCTGTGAAGCAGCCATTCAAGCCCACCTGTGGCACGTCCCCTTCCCTCCATGGGACTGCAGGTCATGGAGAACCAATACAGGCATGAAGCTCGGGACCACAGGTCGCAGAGAACTGGTACAAACATGAAGCTCTGGTTACAGGTTTTGCTGAGTGATAAAGTCCTTTGTCTCTGACCCAGGAGAGTCATGCCTTCTGCCAGCATCCATGGAAACATGACATGTTAGTTTATAAGTAGTATAAAACCCCAGACCATTAGCAACTCTTTTCAGGGGTGGCCTTTCAATGCTTTGTCCCAAAGGGTACACAGATCACCGTGACCAGCATCTCTGCATCTCGGTGGGAACCTGCTAAGTGATATAAAGAAAGAGTGAAGCCATTGATGATAAAAAAAAAAAAAAGGCCAGGGAGAAAATCTAGTGTCTACCTCCCACTGGCTGGGCTTGTCTGGCTTTCACACTTAACAACCCAAAGGCACTATGATGGAGAGGGTGTTTGAGGGTGTCCTCCTGGCCCAGTCTGGCTGATCTAGGTGCCTTCTTGGTGGTTTTAGAAAGAGGGTATCTACCAATGCACTCTGGCTTCTCAGCCTGCTGCTAGCAAATGCTTGCCACTCCTAGATTCTGAGCAGCCTTTCTAGACAAGATTTCAAACCTAATTAAGCTTAGCATTATCATTGTTTTTATCACATTAAGTTCCTGCCTGGCCCACAGCAGCAGAGACCACAAAGTCAGCGCTGCATCTTTAAACAGAAACAACAGATTTTGGTTCAATTAAAAATTCATTAAAATGCAAATGAGTTTGTAAATTTTTTCCCCTCCTTCTGATGATTCCTCAGCATGGTTTTTTAATCCTAGCTGGTGCTGAAGGAGAGGTGAACGCCTGGCTAGAAAGAAAAAGAGAGGGAGAGACAGAACACTGGGCACTCACGGAGACGTAACGCTGCTCCCCCGAGAGCCTTGCCCCTCTGCCCCCTGCTTCCCCTCCTCCACCACTCTCCCCAGAGGGGACGAGTTTCATGATTGCTCCCCAGTGCTAGTGTTTAGCTGATAAACCCCATCATTTTCCTGATCTCTCTCTCACTGCATCTTAAGGGAAACTCCAGGATAAAATGAATAAGTAACCTTATCCACCTAAGGCTATGGATTTTCCACTGGTCATGTATGGATGTGAGAGTTGGACTATAAAAAAAGCTGAGCGCTGAAGAATTGATGCTTTTGAACTGCGGTGTTGGAAAAGACTCTCGAGAGTCCCTTGGACTGCAAGGAGATCCAACCAGTCCATTCTGAAGGAGATCAGTCCTGCGTGTTCATTGGAAGGACTGATGTTGAAGCTGAAACTCCAATACTTTGGTCACTTGATGCGAAGAGCTGACTCATTTGAAAAGACTCTGATGCTGGGAAAGATTGAGGGCAGGAGGAGAAGGGGATGACAGAGGATGAGATGGTTGGATGGCATCACCGACTCAATGGACATGGGTTTGGGCTCCAGGAGTTGGTGATGGACAGGGAGGCCTGGCGTGCTGTGGTTCGGGGGGTAACAAAGAGTCGGACACTACTGAGAGGCTGAACTGAACTGAACTGAACTGAACTATCCACCTAAACCCCCCAGGGCTTCCCAGGTAGGGCTAGTGGTAAAGAACCCGCCTGTCAATGCAGGAGATGCTGGTTTGATCCCTGGTTCAGGAAGATCCCCTGGAGGAGGGCATAACAACCCACTCCAGTATTCTTGCCTGGAGAATCCCATGGACAGAGGAGTCTGGCAGGCGACATTCCAAGAGTTGCACCGAGTTGGACTGAAGCAACTTAGGATGCACCTACAGCCCCTAGCCATCCCATCATATTTTGATAATGCTTTTAGGGAGCTTTCTCCACTAACAGGACATTGAAATGTGACTATGGGCTCCTGCAATAACTTAAAATGGTGATTAACCCCTCTCACGTGTTTGGCCAGATAACCTCTTTCCCCAAATCCACCACAGTGCCTACAGAAAGACATGTACGAACTAACAAAATGTTTAGTGTATACGGGACCTGTAAGGCTTTGCCCTCACTCTCTGACCAGTCTACCCAGAAATCTTGGTAACTCCCTACATTTACGCCTGGCATACGAATGGGAAAACAGGTGCAGAGATTTGGGGAGATACTTGCTATGATTTTTCCAGTAGTCATGTATGGATGTGAGAGTTGGACTACAAAGAAAGTTGAGCAGCCAAGAATTGATGCTTTTGAGCTGCGGTGTTGGAGAAGACTCTTGAGAGTCCCTTGGACTGCAAGGAGATCCAACCAGTCCGTCCTAAAGGAAATCAGTCCTGAATATTCATTGGAAGGGCTGATGCTGAAGCTGAAATTCCAATACTTTGGCCACCTGATGCAAAGAACTGACTCATTGGAAAAGACCCTGATGCTGGGACAGATTGAGGGCCGGAGAAGGGGATGACAGAGGATGAGATGGTTGGATGGCATCACCGACTCAATGGACATTAGTATGAGCAAGCTTTGGGAGTTGGTGATGGACAGGGAAGCCTGGTGTGCTGCAGTCCATGGGGTCGCAAAGTTGGACATGACTGAGTGACTGAACTGACTGACTTGCCCAAAGTCACATTACTAGAAAGTAGTGGTCAAGACCTGAACCCGTATCCCTTGGATACCAAAGCCAGTGTTCTTCATATCACATGAATTCCACAACTCTTTGTTTCCATGTTCACAGAGCTGCTCCAGCTTTTTGTTTCCACGATTGACCAGCTATTTCAACCACTGGATCCTAAAACAGCTTGGATGTGTAGGCTGCTGCTAGCTTTTGAGAAAATGACGCCGTGGTGCCTCAGACCCCAGGAGCGATGCTGTCATGGTACTGCTGCCTGTGGGAAGCAGGCAGCTTCTGCAAGTTCATTAGACACCCCTAATTGCTGTGAATACATTCAGGAGGTATAGTAAATGCAACTTAATTGAGAACTAATTAACTTGTTATAGTTATCTCATTACATGCCAATTAAATGTCTAAATATTCTTTTCTTCTCAGATAAAGGAATGTAAAAAAGGAAAATCAGGGGTGAAACTGGATCTCCATTCAGGTACCAGGGCAGCAACAGAGGCCTTGGTCCTGCAGAAGGAGTCAAGCTCATTAACACTATGTTAAAGGAAGATGTTCAAAGGCGGTAGGCAGATCCTGACTTTCCGAAGAATTCTCCATTAAATCTGCTGTGAAATGGGATTTAGCCTCAAAGGCTCCAAGAGACAGGACCTGGCAAGGGCTGTTCTCCCACCTGGCTTCTCTCTAGCTGTTTAACGTTTGGGTTTCTTATCCTTTTGTTTGCTGACAATCTGCCCTTTTCTGTGAAAGGCCAAGGGGACCGTCCACGTAGCCGTGTGCAGCTATCAAGAGTGGACTGCCAGGGCAGCGCTCGGCTGCAGCCCAGCTCTCGTGTTATCACTCGCTCTTAATCTGTTTTCAGCCACAATGTCGTTTAACCCTCTCCTCTGCTGAGTTTCCAGAAGCTCAGAGAGTCCCCAGCCATGGGGGACATAAGGGGTGCCTCTCTCGAGGAGCAGGAATGAAGGCAAAGCTGAAATAATAGATTCATTCACGGCCCTTTACTTTCAACCCTGATGTTTCTTGTTTAATTATGTCTGTTTAAATCACCGAGGAAAGCGACTCCTGTTTATTTCCATCAGAAACTCAAATCAATACCCAGTCCTGGCAGACAAGGGAGGCGCATCGCCTTCTCACTGATTCGTAGCTGTTAGAACTTATGGGCCACCTTGCTGACAATGGTTGGTATTGCACAAGGAAAAGACCTACCTGGCTTTCCATCGTAATGAAAGGCAGGCATGACTGCTTGGAAAAACACTCTGGTTGACTCTCTCAACCTCTCCAGTTCGAGTACCCTCCCAGGTCTTTCTGGCTTCCTGTCTCACTGAAGCCAATCCCAACCACATTGTTCCTGGGACTTTAACATTCTTCTTTTGTCACAGCCACTGATTATCCTCTATTCTGGAAGCTGGTGGTGCTGACATAACTCTCAGCATCCCAGAGAGAAGTCAGGATGCTGAGGCCCCATTCTCTAAGGGGAGCTATTTATGTGGTCTGCCCCCAGGCCAGACATCCAAACCCCTCTGTCCAGGTAAGTTTCTATAAAGAACCCACTGGGATTCCTTTGTCTGACCTTCGTGAAGGCAGCAAAAGAATGGATGGAAAACTATGAGCCCACCTTGTAGAAAGAAAAATGGTAAAGCACCTACTATACAGTCAGCATACAGCAAACTAAAGACACACAGTGAGATTCTGATGGTTGTTGTTTGGGCACGAAGTTGTATCTGTCTCTTTTGTGACCTCATGGACTGCAGCCCGCAAGGCTCCTCTGTACCATGGGATTTCCCAGGCAAGAATACTGGAGTGGGTAGCCATTCCCTTCTCCAGGGGATCTTCCCAAACCAGGGATGGAACCTGCATCTCCTGCATTGGCAGGTGGATTCTTTACTACTGAGCCTCCAGGGAAGCCTGAGATTCTGATAAGCATTTACACTTTCTTCTCCCTACAAAACCAGTGCAACCCCTCTTTACCACCATTAAGAAGCCTGCCTGTCCTCTAATTTATCTGGGTGTTTTGAAGTTTATTTTACCACCTAGGTTTGGCTACTTTGTTTCTGCTGAGTCTTCCTGTCTCACTTTAGTCTGTGCTGGGCCCTGGCTTCTTTGTATGAAGCCCTTGCTTGCTTCTATTTGCAGAAAACATTCAATCTCTGCTTATGCATTTGTTCAAAGTTCACTTTAAGTACAGAGTATTTATCAACTGGATTGCTCTGTAAAGCGCCTGCCGCCGGTTACTCATTACAGGGAATGGCTTCCCTTCCCATTTTGCACCGCCCTGCAGCTTTCTGTGTATGTTGCTCTCATTGGAGTGCTCTGTTTTCCTTGGCCAGCTGCCTCTGTACTCAGCCAGCAACCTGATGATTGGGGGCATATTTCAACCTCCTACTCCTTGCTGGGGGCGGGGGGAAGGGTGGGAGGCAACAACCAGTTTGGGACTGACATTTAAAAGAGCTCTTGTATTGCTGGAGACATGGTTACTATGTTAAAATTTCCTAGAAGAAACCAGCTTCCTGATGAGGGGAAGGGGTGCTGATGGGAGTGGTTAACCAAAGCTTCAGGGGATGGACGTAGGGGTGGGGGCTACGATGTGGGTGGTTTCTGCCAGAGGTTGTCTCTCTCATCCCCAGCTGCCCTTTGGAGGCCCCTGGGGACAGCTTGAAATTCTGACGCCTCTGTCCCACCCCAGAGATTCTGATTGAACTATTGGGGAGGGGGGAGCCTGAATCAAGGTTGTTTCCCAGGTACGACTGAGTACTGAGCTAGGCTAGAGGTTGGAGCCCAATCAGAGTCTGCAAGAAAAACTGAGCTTCCCATTCAGGGGAGAGCAATCTCAACTTCAAGTCCAAGGGACCTGATTGGCGTCCAGACTGGAAAGCCAAGAGTTCAAAGCGAGGCACAGTGCGGGGAAGGGATAGTTAGGGAGTCTGGAATTGATATGTACACACTGCTGTATTTAAAATGGATAACCACAGGGCCCCCTCCCAGACGAATTAAATAAAAGACTTCAGGGGTGGAGTATGGGAAAGACAACACCTCTAAAACCTGCACTTAGGGCTGGGACACTTCCTTCAATAGGATGTCAGGTCCCCAGCCCTCCATGTTTGGAATGAAACCTGAGAAATAGCTCCATGACAATAGGATAATCAATTAATGATACAGAAAATAACAAAAACAAAGCAAAGTACATTATTTGTTCACACCAATCCTTCATATATTTGGACTCAGTTATCACGTTCTGCGAGCTCTCCTGGTAGCTCAGTGGTAAAGAGTCCGCCTGCTAATGGATGAGACACGGGTTTGATCCTTGGATTTGGAAGGTACCCTGGAGAAGAAAATGGCAACCCAGCCCAGTATTCTTGCCTGGGAAAGCCCACGGACAGAGGAGCCTGGCGGTCTACCATCGTGGGGTCACAAAGAGCTAGCTGGACACGGCCTAGCGACTAAACAACAGCAACTTCGTCATGTTCCGCATGGTCAGCCCCCAGCTCCTCTGAGCATCGCACTGACCCGCGCCCACACGCCTGGCTGTCACCTCCACTCGCCATCTGGTTTCGCTCTTTGAACACATTCTAGATATTTTAGGTGTACTCCTTAAATCTGCCCACCCTCCCCCCCCACCCCCGAATATCCCTAGTGCTCCCGCTGTGGCCGTGAGAGGAATAAAAGCCAATCCCTTGTCCTTGAGACCACATTCCTGTTAATTCAGCCCAAGTGGAACTGCCAGGGAGGAAACAGCACCAGCTCTGCCCACCCAGATCAGGCGCAGAGACCCTGGCTCAGTGTTAGGACCAACTCCTCAGCCCTCCCTTTGTGGTCTGGTCCCAGCTCTGCCTCTGTCTCCCTGAGTTTCCTTGAATAAATCACTTCTTCTTTTGGTCCCAGTTCTCCCATCTAGGAGAGGGATTCTAGGGACAGCCACACGCTTTCTGCTCTGCCCTTGGTGAGTCTGGGATTACGCAGGCCTGAGAGTGGTCCCAGAGGAGCGCTGCTGTAGTCAGGGGCCTTGAAGGAAGCCTAGACATTTACCTGGGGTTATTTCCCAGCGGTGTGCTTGTGAAATGCTCTGGTGAAGACTTGTGCAGTTCTAGAAAAAGTAATCGTTTGGTTGTGGCTAAGCCACTAACTCCATCATCCCATATGTTTTCCATGGACTGGGCTCCCAGTAAGGAAGCCCCCAGTAAGGAAGAGCTTTAACACAGCCAAGAGGAATCATCCAGGATACAGTTAATTAGCTTTGTGCCCACCTGTCATAGCATCCGGGGAGCCCGAATGCCTCACTCCCTTTGACAGTAAAACTCTGCCTTCGTAGGCATTTTTCACTGCTCCCTGGGCTTCCCAGCTGGTGTTAGTGGTAAAGAACCCACCTACCAATGCAGGAGACGTAAGAGACATGGGTTCGATCCCTGGGTCGGAAAGATCCCTTGGAGGAGGGCATGGCAACCCATTCCAGTAGTCTTGCCTTGAGAATCTCATGGACAGAGGAGCCTGTTAGGCTACAGTCCAGTGGGTCACAGAGTCAGACACGAGTGAAGTGACTTAGCATGCATGCACTCACTGCTCCCTGCCTTCCTCATCTCCCTGCACCTGAACACTTGGGATGGTGATGTGGAGATCTTTCATCCCACTGCCCTTTCCCTAGCCGCATCCCTTTGTCAGGATGCCTCCCTCTCTGGGCTTGTCCCATTCTCTCTCCCCTCCCTTTACCATATGGACATTATAGCAGACTCCTGGACATTCCCAAACATACCGACTTCTTTCCCTCTTTCCAGCCTGGACTCCTGGGGCCACCACCACACCCTCAGGACAGATGTCTGCCTCACCGGCATCTTATCCCCACACCCTGGGTTCTTTCTCTGATTGATGTCAGCACCATGCCCCCGTCTCCAAGCCTGGGTTTAGGGCAATCTCAGCCCCCTTTCAACAGAATCTATGCATCGCTCTCCCCTGACAAAAATAGGAGAAGAAATCCAGATTTATTTCCTTCATACTCCAGGTTAAAAAATTGGAACAGCACAGTATGTGTATGCACCACGGGGCTCAGTTTAGACAAACTTACTGATTTAGGAGACTTATTTTCTCTTAAGGAGCTGTACAGTGGGTTAAAAAGTGTATGATCATAACTTTTGCATTCATTAGCATCGTTTCTATGCTGCCAAATGCATAATTCTGACTCACAGTTCCCACTGAACCTATAAGCAAGAGGATTTATTTTATTGTTTCATTTTATTCATTGCTTTTTCTTCCCTCTCAGTACTTCCCTAGGGCTGTATCATGGGCAAAATTCCACCTGTGATCAGGTTACAGAGCTGGGAGCTGGGAATCGAGGTCCCAGTCTCTGGTTGGCTGGTACATACACTTGGGTAGGATGATGTTTTTCAGGAGGGTTGTGGTTCCAGCCAAAATGATACTGGCCAGGACAAAGGAAGCCTGCTTTCTAGAAAAAGTCACACCTCTGACACCAGTGTCTAAACCTTAGCCCCAAGGCATTGGGACCTCCTCCTTAATATTTTGATAGAAATTGAAATGAAATTTTAAAACTCTTGTTCCTTGGAAGGAAAAATATGACAAATCTAGACAATATGTTCCAAAGCAGAGACATCACCTTGCTGACAAAGGCATGTATAGCAAAGCTATGATTTTTCCAGTAGTCATGTACAGATGTGAGAGTTGGTCCATAAAGAAGACTGAATGCCAAAAAAATTGATGCTTTCAAATTGCGGTGCTGGAAAAGACTCTTGATAGCCCCTTAGATTGCAAGGAGATCAAACCAGTCAATCCTAAAAGAAATCAACCCTGAATATTCATTGGAAGGGGTGACGCTGATGCTCCAATAGGTTGACCACCTGAGGAGAAGAATCGACTCATTGGAAAAGACCCTGATGCCAGGAAAGATTGAAGACAAAAGGAGAAAGGGATGGCAGAGGATGAGATGGTTAGATAGCATCACCAGCTCAATGGACATGAATTTGAGCAAACTCCAGGGAAATAGTGGAGTACAGAGGAACCTGACATGCTGCAGTCCATAGCATTGCAAAGAGTTGGACACAACTTAGCAATTGAACAATAATAATAACAAATTTGCCCGGTAGCTTGGACAATGTGTTTTTCTTTTAAGATGACCATCCCCAAATTCATAACTAGTATCCATCATGAGTAGGCAGTTCACAGAAGCAGCGTACAAAAAGATATTCATTCTCACATATAATGAAATAATCTGCACTTAAAACAGCAAAATAAAAATTTTCACCTAGCAGTTGGCAAAGATCCACAAGTTTGATGCAATGCTGTATTAGCAGGTGTGGAGAACATTTCGATGGGAGAGTATACTTGCATAGCTTGTGGCAATACCACTGCAAGGTAAAGTGTATATGACCCTTGATTTAGCAATTCTGCTCCTAGGACTCTCTCAGAACCACAGTGGCCCATGGAAACATTGCTGGAGAAAATTCCATGCTTATGCAGACTCGACTCACTAGAGTCACCTCAAGTGTGGAGAAAAGGGAGCCTTCCTACACTGTTGTTGAGAATGCAAATTGGTGCAGCCACTATGGAAAACTATGGAAGTTCCTTAAAAAATTAAACATAGAGTTACCATATGATCCCAAATCCCACCTCTGAGCATGTATCTGAAAAAGATGAAACCTCTTATTTGAAAAGATACAAGTACCCCAATGTTTATAGCAGCATTATTTACAATTGCCAGAATGTGGGAGCAAACCAACTGGCCATCAACAAATAAATTGATGAAGATATAGATAGATAGATAGATAGATACAATGAAATATGTATATATATAGTATACAATGAAATATTACTCAACCTTAAGAATGAAATAACGCCATTTGCAGCAACATGGAATGGACCTCAAGATTACTATATGAAGTAAGACAGAGAAAGACAGAGATTGTACCTCCTATATGTGAATCTAAAAATAATGTAAATGAAATTATTTACAAAACAGAAACAGATTCACAGATGCAGAAAACAAACTGGTGGTTACCAAAGAGGAAAGGGGAGGGGAGGGATAAATTAAGAGTTTGGGATTAACAGATACATACATATATAAGATGTATATAACAGATATATATATACATATATACATATATATAAAGGAGAAAAACAATAAGGATTTACTGTATAGCACAGGGAACTATATTCAGTATCTTATAATAACCTATAATGGAAAAGACCAACACAATATTATAAATGAAATATAATTCAGTGAAAAATAAAAATTTAACCTCAGATCTGAAAATGCACCCTAAGCAGGCTTAACAATTCAACCACTCTTTCCTAGTGCAATGATTGCATCGTACAGGCCCCTCACTTCTTAAACCTCTGAATTCTTTCAGCTGGAGACCCTTCTTCTGTCTTCACGGAGAAAGAGATGCAGATACAAACTGTCTTCCCAATTAAAAACCTGTGATAGGTTTAAATGGGCGGGGCAAGGAAGACAACATAGGCCCTGGCAACAGTCAGCCTCAGAGGAAAATGGGCTCAAATGCCATATAGCAGCATAAGACCTTGGTCAGCATAGTGAAAGTGAAGTCATTCAGTCATGTCTGACGCTTTGCAAGCCATGCACTGTAGCCCACCAAGCTCCTCCATCCATGGGATTCTCCAGGCAAGAGTAATGGAGTGGGTTGCCATTTCCTTCTCCAAAATTCAGGGTCTTCATCTTCATAACCAAGATCACGACCATGGCCACGGAGGAGAGAGAGGAATCAATAATAACTCCCAGATATTTGGCCTAAGCAATAGTACAGATGGTGGTACCATTAACTCAGATAGCGAAGTTCAATGGTCCAAAGATCAAAGGTTCTCCAAGTGGGCCGCTGGACCAGCAGCATGAGCATCATCTCACTCCCACCCCCAACATACTGAATCAGAAAGACCGAATAGCTAGCTAGTGGGAAGCTGCTGTATGTTACAGGGAGCTCTGTGATGACCTAGAGGGGTGAGATAGGGGGTGGGAGGAGGCTCAAGAGGAAGGGATACATGTATACTTGTAGCTGATCCACTCTGTTGTACAGCAGAAATTAAGACAACATTGTAAAGCAATCATACTCCAAATTTTTTTTTTAATCTTAATTAAAAAAAAAAAAAAGGTCTGTGATAGACCCACAAATCTATTTTAACAAGATGTCCAGGTATTTCTGATGCATGTTAGTGTGTGAGGGCTGGTGATTCGGAGAACATACCAAAAATGAAAAAATGTAAGGTATTAAGCAGAAAAGGATTTAAGGTGGTTGGTACTTACAAAACCCTTGAAAGGGGGAAGGAACACAGATCCGGGAAGGGTGTTGTCCCTGGTAGCTTGGTTTACCTCCAGCTTACAGAGAGCCAGGAAGCTGTGGAAGTTCAGGAACCCTCTTGCAATCGTTTTAACTTCAGAAGTAGATGATTCATAGGAAAATGCTGGAGGCCACTGCAAAAACCTTTCATTTGCTAAAGTCCGTGAGGAGCAATTATTTGGTTTCTGCTTCTCCTCTTTCCTCCAGATCTCATACGAAGGCTTCCTGTTGGTGGAATCTAAACCGGAAACCCATTATCAGGGATTTGGGGAGATGGAGCTGCCAGATTCCCAGCCCCTGTGATGGGAGCAAAGCGAAAAGAGGAGGAAGATGTTGGGTTCCTCAGCAAGGTGGGGTAAAATAAGAATCTGTTGAGATGCTGATGAGCCATCCAAAACTGGGGGCCATTGGTGAGGATGCTGAGAGTCACTTTAGCAGAATGGAGGGGCAGAGCATTTTGGGGAATTGGATGAAGAGAGAGAAAGTGTAAAAGTAATGGAGACAGAGAATTGACAGCCCATTCAAGGACATTTGCTATGAAAAGGGACAGAGAAATGGACCACCACCAGGTTCTTGATTATTTATAGGAAGAAACTGAATTTCAGAGAGTTTATATGATTTGACCAAAGTCTCATACAGATGAGTGGTATTTAAACCTTGACCCCTGATGCTGACTGTCACTAAATCTTATGTTGTTTTCCCTCACCTAGACAGATCCTCCAGTTTCTTGGGTTTTTTCCTCTGGATTTGTTTTCCCATAGTTACTGGAAAGAAACCAAATTCCCTACTTACTCGTCAAAGCCTCTTGTCAGGAGGTAACTTTTCTCATTAGAAAAGAAATCTTATTAGACAGAAGCAGGGATGAGGCCCCAGGCAGGTCTTCGTATCTTCAAAAGCAAAGGACTTCTACTAATTCACTCCCACAAGCACTTTCACAGATAGAGAACCTTCAAAGAGATAACGAGGAGAAGAAAGATAGACACTCCCTCCCTTTGATTGTTTCAGGTTAATAAATCAGTATTTGTGCAAATGGATTGACTCTAATGGCCATGTGAATCTCAGCCAGACTCAGATAAGAAGAAGTCCCAAAATGAGTATACATGGAAAAGTTAAAGCCAGACTGGGTTGAGGTTATGGTGTACCTGTCACTCACCATCTTCCCAAGGACATTCGATGGTATTACTTCCCAAGGCCTGGGCCATCCGATGGCTGTGAAATCTGAATTCATTCTGTGTGGATGCCAAATGTCCTTTATGTAGACCCAAGAGAGTCCAGGCGCCAGTGGTGGGTTCCATGAAGGTGTTAAAATTATCTACTCATCAACTGATCTACTGAATTTACCCCTTTCTAAGTAGATGTTTGGAATCATGATCATATATGCTACATTACACCCTAGAAATTATACATTACACTCTAGAAATTATAATCAAATTGGTCAAAACAAATAAACTAGGAAAAGTTGATGTAAATTGAATCTCATCTTGAAATAAAAAATAAATGTTTTATTTTCTTATTAATTTAGTTAGAAAAATATACATGAACATCGTAGGGGAATAAAACGAGGAATTGCATTTTACCAGTGAGGTGGACATGGATGCTGGAGAAAGGGATTAAAAGACCCAGAGAAGATGTAAGTCCAGAGTTTCAACACATGTTTCAAGGAAGTCTCAGAAAAGATACCATCTTCTAATGTCAGTGGTTGGAGAGCACCAGCACCACTAACAAGTTCAGGGGTGGCGATCTCCTGTAAGCCAGGGCTGGTGGTGGAGAGGCTGAAAAGAGCTAGGCACAACTGAGGGCAATGGGGATAAGGGGGCCCTGGGAAATAAAACCAGGTAGACACAGCTATTGTGATGATGACAGGGCTACTGTCGTGATGAAAGGGCTATTGAGATGATGACAGGGCTATTGAGATGACGACATGGCTATCGAGGTGATGATAGGGCTACTGTGGTGATGACAGGGCTACCGTGATGATGTCAGGGCTACCGTGATGATGACAGGGCTACAGTGATGATGTCAGGGCTACTGTGATGATGACAGGGCTGCTGTGATGATGAGAGGGCTACTGTGACGATGACAGGGCTGCTGTGATGATGAGAGGGCTGCTGTGATGATATCAGGGCTACCGTGATGATGACAGGGCTACCGTGATGATGTCAGGGCTGCTGTGACGATGACAGGGCTGCTGTGATGATGTCAGGGCTGCTGTGATGATGAGAGGGCTACCGTGATGATGACAGGGCTACTGTGATGATGTCAGGGCTACCGTGATGATGACAGGGCTGCTGTGATGATGTCAGGGCTACTGTGATGATCACAGGGCTACCGTGATGATGACAGGGCTACCGTGATGATGACAGGGCTACTGTGATGATGTCAGGGCTACCGCGATGATGACAGGGCTACAGTGATGAGGACAGGGATACCGTGATGATGAAGGGCCACTGTGATGAGGACAGGGCTACCATGATGAAGAGAGGGCTACCGTGATGGTGACAGGGCTACTGTGATGATGTCAGGGCTACCGTGATGATGACAGGGCTGCTGTGATGATGTCAGGGCTACTGTGATGATCACAGGGCTACCGTGATGATGTCAGGGCTACCGTGATGATGACAGGGCTACTGTGATGATGTCAGGGCTACCGCGATGATGACAGGGCTACAGTGATGAGGACAGGGATACCGTGATGATGAAGGGCCACTGTGATGAGGACAGGGCTACCATGATGAAGAGAGGGCTACCGTGATGGTGACAGGGCTACTGTGATGATGTCAGGGCTACCGTGATGATGACAGGGCTGCTGTGATGATGTCAGGGCTACTGTGATGATCACAGGGCTACCGTGATGATGTCAGGGCTACCGTGATGATGACAGGGCTACTGTGATGATGTCAGGGCTACCGCGATGATGACAGGGCTACAGTGATGAGGACAGGGATACCGTGATGATGAAGGGCCACTGTGATGAGGACAGGGCTACCATGATGAAGAGAGGGCTACCGTGATGGTGACAGGGCTACTGTGATGATGTCAGGGCTACCGTGATGATGACAGGGCTGCTGTGATGATGTCAGGGCTACTGTGATGATCACAGGGCTACCGTGATGATGTCAGGGCTATTGTGATGATGACAGGGCTACTGTGATCATGACAGGCATCATGATGATGTCACGGCTATCACGGTGACGACAGGGCTACTATAATGATGAGAGTGCTACCGTGGTGATGTCAGGGCTACTGTGGTGATGACAGGGCTGCTGTGATGATGTCAGGGCTGCTGTGATGGTGACAGGGCTGCTGTGGTGATGACCGGGCTGTTGTGATAGCAATGGTATCTAAGGGGACTAGACTCACAGAAAATTCCTGTTACGCAGACAACAGAACGGAATGTCACTAGAGGTGAGATAAATGGGCATCCAGCAATGTCAATTCAGGCGTGCACCACCAGAGGAGAGCAAGGATAGATGAGCAGGAGCTGAAGTCACCCCAATGAAACAGCACACCCTCTCACCTGTAAGCTTGGTTTGAGCCAGTTTTCAGACTCAGACCAATCAACTGAAGAAGTGGTTTGCCTCCTCCTCCTCTTCTTCAGGAGGAAGGAGCCAACGCCACCATGGCAAATACACACAGTAATGACTCCCACAGTCCTTTCTCGAAGGGACCTACAGCCATTCACCTGGGTATCCATACACCAAGGGAAGGGGGATAGTCAAACATCTGGATGACTGTTGGACGCAAATCTGAGCTAACACTGATCTCAGAAACCTAAAACATCATTACCCTTCCCTCTCTGTTAGAGTGGAGGGTACACGTTAGTTGCTCAGTCGGGTCCTACTCTTTGCAACCACATGGACTGTAGCTCACCAGGCTCCTCTGTCCGTGGGATTCTCCAGGCAAGAATACCAGAGTGGGTAGCCATTCCCTTCTCCAGGGGATCTTCCTGACTCAGGGGTCAAGCCTGGGTCTCCTGAATTGCAGGCAGATTCTTTACCATCTGAGCCACCAGGGAAGCCCAGAGGGGACATGGGGTCATGTAATAAGTGGAGTCCTGGCCAAGATCTGGCTTACACTGGATCCACTCCATCCATGGACCCACTTAGTGGTCACTTCTGGAGCTCCAAATGTATATTTGGGATTAATGTGTTTGGTAGTTGGTGCAACCCCCATACAGGAATCTTGACCAGTGGGGTGGGAACTATCATAATGGGGAAGGCCAAGGGGAAGCCTTAGAACTGTATCCTTGTTTGGAGGTGATTCTCCATAATTACGGCATTTCTGCTCCTCTTCTGAGCCAAGCACCCTGCGAGACTGTTTCTATATCAGACAATCTTAGTAACTAGAAATAGTGTCTCCAAGATATAGACCCTCAGTCATATTTCAGGATGATAAAATCTCTCTCCTCCAAGAAGATTTTATTACCTTCTAGAATAATAAGCTTAATCCTTCTCTGAAGAGGAAGATGGGTGTGTTAGCCAGCAGCCTCATATAGGATTTAGGGTCTCCTAAGCTCAGTGTTTAAGCATTCTTTGGCATTGCCTTTCTTTGGGATTGGAATGAAAACTGACTTTTCCAGTCTTGTGGCCACTGCTGAGTTTTCCAAATTTGCTGGCCTATTGAGTGTAGCACTTTTACAGAATCATCTTTCAGGATTTGAAATAGCTCAGCTGGAATTCCATCATCTCCACTAGCTTTGTTCATAGTGATGCTTTCTAAGGCCCACTTGGCTTCACATTCCAGGATGTCTGGCCCTCCCCCAGCTAAACAAGAGAACAAATAAATTACATCCTGAAAAGGATGGGAGGAATCGCTGCTACTCTTAAAGACCTAAAGCAGGAGTTGGTAAATTACGGCCCACATGCCAAATCTGGCCCACCAGTCTAAATAAAGTTTTATTGAAATACAGCCACTCATTTCTTTACATATTGTCGATGGCTGTCTTTGTACTACAGCAGCACAGTTGAGTGGTTATAACAGGGAATGTATGGCCACAAAGCCTGAAATATTTACTATTTGGCCTTTTGCATAAAAGGTTTGCTGACCCCTGATCTAAAGATATCAGAGTATGCGATCTCCATAAATGACTCCGTCTGGCCCCTGGAAGAAACCAGATGGATCCTGAAGCGTGGCAATAACCCACCACAAACTCAACCAAGCAGTAGCCCCAGTTGCAGCTGTCATGCCAGAGGCAGCGATTTTGTTAGTGGAAATTAACATGGCCTCAGGCACATGATATGTGGCCATTGATTTGATAAATGAATTCCTTTATACTCCTACCAGAAAGGAGGATCTGAAACAATTTGCACTCACATGGAACAGGCAACAATATGCATTCACAGCTTCGTTTCAGGGATGTATGAACCTACCTCCTCACACACAAAAGCGAACATCCCATAGACCAGCACATTCAATCTTCCCTTGGCATTGATGGTATTGTGATAAGTTGGGTTAGATAAAGAATTGGCTAGCACAGTGGATGCTTTGGTATGACACATATGCTCCTGAGGGTGAAAGGGAAAATCAGAGTTTGCCATATCGATACAAGTGTTAGGGGTACAGTGGTCAGGGGCATGCCGAGACATCTCCTCCCAAGCAAAAAGTAAACAACTGCATCTTATACCTCCCACCATGGAGAAGGAAGGAAGCCCAGAGCTTGACAAAACACTGGTAGATTTTGTCAAGTTCCGGAAGCATCGTGTTCCATACTTTGCAGTAGTATTCTAGCTCATAGACTGGATGAAATGAAGTCCTGTGGATCTTGAGTAGAGACAGAGCCACGAAGGAGTCTGCAGCAAGTCCAGGGTGCGGAGCAGCCTTGCCTCTTGTGCTGCATGACCCAGCAGAACCTATGTTACTGACTTGATGCTGGTGGTGGGCAAAGATGCTGCATGAAGCAAATGGTAAAGAACAGGGCAATCACCACAAGGCCACAGAATCTGCAGTGGAGGACAGACCTTTAGCAAACAGCCTCCGGTAGAGACGGAGCACCATGGAGCACCACGTGACCATGAATCCAGAATGTTCCATGATGGTCTTAGCCTGTCATCGTGCCCTCAAGTTGGGCTGGCTCAGCAGCAGCCCGACAAAAGTGAGTGGGATGAGACTGAACAGCATTTGACCCGAGAATGCAAGCAGGCTGCATGAACAGAGAGCCTAGAGCCTCACGAATTCACTCGCAGCTCATCCTGTGCAGGAGCCAGCATGACCAGCTGGAGGAAAAACCCGAGCTTGGTTTACAGATGGGTCAGTGTAACGGGCTGAATATGCATGTCCCCCCACTTTCATACATTGAAGTGCCCACCCTCAATGCGAGGATATTAGGAGAAGGGCCTTTGGGAGGTGATGAGGTTTAGACTGGCTTCCCTGGTGTTTCAAACAGTGAAGAATCTGCCTGCAATGCAGGAGGCCCAGGTTTGATCCCTGGGTCAGGAAGATCCTTTGGAGAAGGAAATAGCAACCCACTCCAGTATTCTTGCCTGGAGAATCCCATGGACAGAGGAGTCTAGTAAGCTACAGTCCACGGGGTAGCAATGTTCATCTGCCGGCCCCGGAAACCACGCTGAGTGCTGATATAACAACATAGCTCAAAAACTACAACTGGCAGCTCAATCCTTCCATCCTGAAGAGCTAGAAATTCCTTGTAAGAAGAATAGACGTATTCCAATTATGGGTTTGTCTTGCTGCTGCTGCTAAGTCACTTCAGTCGTGTCCCACCAGGCTGCCCCGTCCCTGGGATTCTCCAGGCAAGAACACTGGAGTGGGTTGCCATTGCCTTCTCCAGTGCATGAAAGTGAAAAGTGAAAGGGAGGTCGCTCGGTCGTGTCCGACTCTTCACGACCCCATGGACCGTAGCCCACCAGGCTCCTCTGTCCATGGGATTTTCCAGGCAAGAGTCCTGGGGCGGGGTGCCATTGCCTTCTTCATGGGTTTGCCTTTCCTACCCATAATTGATTGCCGGGAGAAATATCAATAACCTCAGATACGCAGATGACACCACCCTTATGGCAGAAAGTGAAGAGGAACTAAAAAGCCTCTTCATGAAAGTGAAAGAGCAGAGCGAAAAAGTTGGCTTAAAGCTCAACATTCAGAAAACAAAGATCATGGCATCCGGTCCCATCACTTCATGGGAAATAGAGGGAAACGGTAGAAACAGTGTCAGACTTTATTTTTGGGGGCTCCAAAATCACTGCAGATGGTGACTGCAGCCATGAAATTAAAAGACGCTTACTCCTTGGAAGAAAAGTTATGACCAACCTAGATAGTATATTCAAAAGCAGAGACATTGCTTTGCCGACTAAGGTCCGTCTAGTCAAGGCTATGGTTTTTCCTATGGTCATGTATGGATGTGAGAGTTGGACTGTGAAGAAGACTGAGTGCCAAAGAATTGATGTGTTTGAACTGTGGTGTTGGAGAAGACTCTTGAGAGTCCCCTGGACTGCAAGGAGATCCAACCAGTCCATTCTGAAGGAGATCAGCCCTGGGATTTCTTTGGAAGGAATGATGCTGAAGCTGAAACTCCAGTACTTTGGACACCTGATGCGAAGTGTTGACTCATTGGAAAAGACTCTGATGCTGGGAGGGATTGGGGGCAGGAGGAGAAGGGGACAACCCAGGATGAGATGGCTGGATGGCATCACCGACACGATGGACGTGAGTCTGAGTGAACTCCGGAAGTTGGTGATGGACAGGGAGGCCTGGCGTGCTGCGATTCATGGGGTCGCAAAGAGTTGGACACGACTGAGCGACTGACCTGACCTGACCCATAATTGAAGCTATGGCCTCCGTCTATCCAAGGACCTAATATGTTTGAGTCCCACCAACTTACCATGTCCCACCACCATGGACCGTACAGAACATTGTCATCAGAGGGAGCACACGAGCCATTGTTATGGTCACTAAGTCATGTCCAACTCTTTGCAACCCCGTGGACTGTAGCCCACCAGGCTCCTCTGTACATGGGATTTCCAAGGCAAGTATACTGGGGTGGGATGTCCTTTCCTTCTCCAAGGGGTCTTCCCAATCCAGGGATCAACTGATGTCTCTTGCATTGCAGGCAGATTCTTTACCATCTGAACCACCAGGAAAGCCGTCATAGGAAACACATTCTGCAGCAAAGGAAGTATAGAAGTTGGCCCTCATGGAACCACTTGGACATATCACATATGAAGCCCCCCAGAAGCTGCCAGCCTCCAAGAGCTATGAAAGAGCTTTCTGAAGGCTCTGTTGTAGCACCAACTTGAATGCAATACTCCATGAGCATGGGTGCCACACTCCAGGATGCAGTGACCCCACTGAGTTAAAGACCTTTGTACAGTATCGTCTGCCAAGTAGGAGTACTGCAAGGGTCTAGGAGCCAAGAGGCAGAAACAGGAATGGCCGTATTTAACATCCCTCCCAGTGTCCCGGGGAAGAACACTGTGCTTCTCATCTCTCCAAAGCTGGATTTTCCAGAGCTACAGGTCCTGTTTCCCAATGGGGGTACACTATTGCCAGAACCAGAGCAAGAGTCCCATTGAATTAGAAGCTGTGGCTGCTACCCAGTCTTGTAAAACTCTTTAGGTCCAGGGACCAACGGGGGAAGTGAGGAATCTGGATCTAGACAGCGGTAATTGTCCCTGAAACCAAGAAGGCAGAGCTCCAGGTCTGTCTTTCGGTCCCTCCCGGCCAACTGTGAAGGTAAACGAATACATGCAGCATCCCTGGGTATTTGAGCAGCTGAGCCCCTGAGACCAGCAAGAGTGTTAGCAGAGGGTGAGAGGAATCTAGGCAGGGTGGTGGTGCAGAGAACACGGAGCCCCCGGTGGGGACCCAAGACCAGCTGCTGTTAGTTGCTTCTCCTCTCACTCTCCTAAGTTTCCCCCAGGAAGGGAGGAGCTCACGGGAATCTTGGGGAAGCTGCTGGAGAATGCGAATGAAGAAGCGGCTCTGAGTTGGCACCAATAGCCGACTGCAGACACAGACGCCCACCGCGACGGCTCTGGAAGAAAGTCCTGCTCCCGCGGGGCTGCCAGTGGGCAGCTCCCAGCTGTCAGCGCCGCAGGGTCGGCCTCAGCGGCAGGGTGACCTCGCCCGACGGCCTGCCCTTCCTAGGCTAATACATCCAACTGCCCACTGTGGGGAAGATAAATCTGGCCTTTTCTACCCAGTGGGGGTAACTCTGATGGGCAAGCGTTCCCTTGGGAAGGTCCCCATAGCAACCCCCCTCAGCCCAGCCTTGCTTTCCTTCCGTCTTCTCCGCTGTAGTCCACGCTGGATGAGCTGCTCAAGAGGCCGGGAAGGAGGGCGTGCTGTCTGGGGTGGGAGGTGCAGTCTGCAGGCTGTCTCTCCCTGCCGGCACTTCCCAGATTTGAGGGGGGAGTCAGAGGTCATGGCCTTCTTGGAGCAGCCTTCGTTCAGTGGCTGAGCAACAGTGCTACAGAGGTAGCCCTCCACAGAAGCTGCTCCACATTACCCTCCTATGAACAGTATTAATTCCCTGTATTTAGTATCTGCTAAGTGAGAAGGTGCTGACCCCCCCTCATTACATTGCATACATTCTGGGTTCTTTGCCAAACAACGTTCTGAGTTTCACGTGGCTCCAGTTCTTAGCACAACCATTCTGACCCCATTCAAGACACATCTGATAGAAAATATTGGCTGCAAAGTTCCCCTCTGGGTGGATGAGTCTTTATCAGACCTGCACAGTCATTCACTGTCTCTTTCTACACAGTCCCTCTCCTCCCTCTCCCTTCATGGGTGTTGATCCCTAACAAATACCTTGTAACCTAAGCTCTGTTTTAGTGCCTGCCCCCCGAGAACACAAATCGCAACAAGGAGGAGGGAAATTAAGTGAATTAAAGTCACCCCAAGTCACACCCCCATCATGAATAGAGAGCATACCTCGGACACATAATGGTTCTGTCATAAGTAAATGAAATCGGCCAAGTACCCTGGAAACTGTTAAGTCTCCCTTCTGTTTATTCAATGACAGTGTCAAAATCTCACATTTTTCATGAGAATAAAATATAAAAGGTTGTCAGTGTCACATCTAAGTGATTTGCAGCCCCCAAACATGTTAAGAATGCTATCTTTGTTATATTATGAAACGTTTTTAATTAACCTCCATTCAGTGGACTTCAGTTAACTAAAGGCCTTTATTCCTCTCTGTAGGTCATGTGGCTGAGCGGAAGTCCTGCTCCTCCCGGGGGGCCTACATACCTTCGTTCTCATGGACCATCAGCTCACCCTAGAGAACAGGTGTCCCGTAACACAGGGGTCCCCAGTCTCTGGGATCTACCACCTGACGATCTGAGGTGGGGCTGATGTAGTAATAATAGGAATAAAGTGCCCAATAAATGCAATGCACTTGAATCATCCTGAAGCCATCCCCTCCTTGGAAAACCTGTCTTCCACGAAACCAGTCCCCGGCGCCCAAACGGTTGGGGACTGCTGCTAACCTGACTTCCATTATTTCACCAAATTCCCCTCCACAGAAGTTGCTCCAAATTACCCTCCTGTGAACAGTATATGGAATTAATTCCCTGTATTTAGTATCTGTTATGTGAGAAGGTACTGACCCTTCCTCAATAAACTGCACACATTCTGGGTTATTTTCCAAACAACAATCTGAGTTTCACGTGGCTCCAGTTCTTAGATGACCCTGGAGTCAGGCACAGATCCGAGATGTGAATCCGAGATGTTAAAACAACAGGGATGTTGAGGTTTGACAGAAAACAGCAAAATTCTGTAAAGCAACTATCCTTCAGTAAAAAATTGATTACTTAACAACAGCAGGCACCGGTAGAGCCTGTTGAGAGCTGAAAAGTCTGTGGCCCACTAAGGGCCTTTAGACTTTAAACACTTTTCTTCTGGCCCAAGAAAATATTTTTGTGACTCAGATTAAACATGGGCTGTGAGTTTATGATCCATGGTTTATACTTGAAAGATACTTGTTAAAAAATAATTACTGCCTCTAAACATGAAAAGAAGCATTCCCTAAGCAAAGCCAACTGCCTCATATAGCTGGCCCTACAGTCTTTACTCCAAAAGTGTCAGATGAAATGGGCTGGCAGGAACTCCAAGATGGACAAACAGCTCAAAAATTAATACGCATTCTCTTCTTGGGAAGCAAAAGTAGGTGTCATAGAAAGACATAAGTGGATGAGCAAACAGTGACTGCTTTTCTGCCTGCCCTCCCTCCTTACCTGCTACAGGCGTGGAGCTCTCTCACTTTCAGAGCCTGGGAGTGATGGCAGATGCATTTATAAATACACCCACACTTGTCGTGAATCTCAGCAGCTTCACATCCCTGGAGGACTGACTATAGGAATCCATTAAGTTAATGAGGGGTTGGGCGCAGCTATATCCGTGCAACACGTGACAAGCAGCACCCCCTAATTGAATCAGGAACCTTCTGCAGAGACTCTGAGGGAAAAGTTCTGCTTTCCATTTCTTGAAAAGCAGAGCGCTGGGCACACAGCTAGGCACATAAGGGGAAGGTTTTACTAGGACCCGATGGCAGGTGTGTGAACTCTGAGAGCACGAATACTGTGTGAACAGGTCCCTTTTCCTCCTCTGTCAAGGAATCCAGTCTGCTGTTTCCCCTCCTTTTCTTTGGGGAAGGGAAGAGTTGTCAAGAGAAAGCCTCTGATTTCAGGTCTAATTGTATTCTCAGGGTATCTGGGGGATGTGGGGATATTCCCTATTTTTGACTTTTTTATTTAAAAAGCTAGCAAAGGCATGTCTTCCTGTGGTTGTGCCCAAGTCAGGGAGAGGGTCAGGTGCTCACTGATTATTGATTTTCACTGAGGGTGTAAGGTGTCGTTCTATTACCGATTTTTGTGTTATCTGATTCTTTGAAGAACCGCTCAAATTTAATTTCTTCACCAGACCTAGAAGGGGCGTTAAGGAAAGGACTCCTCTGAAGAAATAGCTTGGGATTGTCCAACCAGTTTTTGATGATCCATGTCCATCTCTCCTTGTTCTGTTTGCCTTGGAATACTGATTTCCAGAGATACTATTGTATCTACTTTTTCATCTCAACTCCAGTTACATTGTTTCATTTGTTTGTTGGCTGCCCTGGGTCTTTGTTGCTACAAGGAGGCTTTCTCCGCCTGTGGCAAATGGGGGAGGGAACGGGGAGGGGTGGGTGGAATACTCTTCCTGGCCGTGCACAGGCTTCTCTTTGTGGCGGCTTCTCTCGCTGTGGAGCACAGGCTCTGGGTGCTGGGGCTCAGTAGTTGTGGCACAGGAGCTTCGTTGCCCCAGGGCATGTGGGATCCTAGTTCCCTGACCAGGGGTTGAACCTGTGTCCTCTGCTGTGGCAGGTGGATTCTCAACTACTGAGCCTCCAGGGAAGTCCTGCAGTTAACGTTGTGACTGAACCTAGCTACGGAGACAGGTCAATGAGCAAGAGGCAGGATTCTTGCTCCTTTAGGCGACGGTCTCCTCCTCGCTATATTCCTATATTCCCATTCTCCCAGTTTCCCTTTTGGCTCTCCCTGGCCCTGGTACTGCCTCAGCTCAGAGACGCCGCTTCACTGGGCGCCACTCCCCTGCAGTCTTCCATGTTCCTCAATCTTGAAGAATTGATGCTTTTGAGCTGTGGTGCTGGAGAAGACTCTTGAGAGTCCTTTGGACTGCAAGGAGATCCAACCAATCCATCCCAGAGGAAATCAGTCCTGAATATTCATTCATTGGAAGGACTGATGTTGAAGCTGAAACTCCAATACTTTGGCCACCTGATGTGAAGAATTTACTCATTTGAAAAGACCCTGATGCTGGGAAAGATTGAGGGCAGGAGGAGAAGGGGACGACAGAGGATGAGAGGGTTGGATGGCACCCCCGACTCAATGGACATGAGTTTGAGTAAACTCTGGGAGTTGGTGATGGACAGGGAGGCCTGGCATGCTGCAGTTCATGAGGTCACAAAGAATCCGATACCACTGAGCAACTGAACTGAACTGAACCATCTTGCACAGTGCCACCTAGTGGTTCCCCTCTGCTATTACAGCAGGACAATAAAAGCCCAGAGGCTGGGGCACCTCATCAAATGAATGGAAACAAAGCTTTGAGGACCACTGCATGAAAGAAATCAAATGACTGATAGAAAAAAATTCTTCCTTTTGTGGAATGGCCATAAATTCACAAGCTGTATGAATGCAGAGTAAGGATTGATTCTGTAGGGACTAGTTTACAAACATCAAAACTATATTCCTATCCACATTGTTGAAAACACCTTTTATACTGCATTTTGTTAGTGAATGAGGGTGACTTTGGAGTGGTTAACCACTCTCTATGGAAGTCCTCTCTTTATAGGCTTCTGAAAGCAAAACTGTAAATGGTTTTCTATTATCTAGCAAATTATGATGAATCATCAATATTATTGACACTTAAGAGTTTATCCTTTCAAACAGCTGCAGCGACCTCAAAACGAAAATTCCTGCTTCATACAAAGCATCTCCCTCTTACAATGGCTAGCTCAGTACTGTCGTCCTGGGTCCTGGCCGATATTTTGCCACGTAAAAGAAAAAAGAACCAAGTGGCAGTAAGCTTTTTACATTTATCTTTTTTTTTTTCCCTCCTTTAGCTGTGCTTTGGGAATAACTGAAAATGTTTGTCAGTGTGATTTTTAAATTTCTCTATTTTAAAATATAGGTGCTGCTTAGTGATTTCTGCTTCATAGTTATTTGTGGTCAATGCCATTATAGAAATGGAGGAAAAGAAGATCTTTAGCCACCAGCCTCATCTATCCCATTGATTTCTTTGCCCAACACAGGCCCCTAATGGAGCTTGAAATGAAGGCAGCTTTGCTTTTGTTTTCTGCCTCTGTCGGCGGCACACCTCTGCTGCAGGCCAGCTGTGATCTAAGCCTGGGGCACGCATTCTGCAAGAAGGCTATCTGCCCCTCCCAGGTGAGTTCAGTTCAGTCCCTCAGTCCTGTCCGACTCTTTGCGACTCTCTGAATCGCAGCACACCAGGCCTCCCTGTCCGTCACCATCTCCCGGAGTTCACTCAGACTCATGTCCATCGAGTCGGTGATGCCATCCAGCCATCTCATCCTGGGTTGTCCCCTTCTCCTCCTGCCCCCAATCCCTCCCAGCATCAAAGTCTTTTCCAATGAGTCAACTCTTCGCATGAGGTGGCCAAAGTACTGGAGTTTCAGCTACTCCATTTCTTCTAAGGGATTCAGCCTGCTGTTTGACCACTTCCAATTTGCCTTGATTCATGGACCTAACTAACATTCCAGGTTCCTATGCAAGAGTCACAGATGTAGAAAATAAAATTTTGGTTACAAGGGAGTAAGGGAGAAAGGGTGTAAAGGAGGAACCCGATGAACAGTATGAAAAGGCAAAATCATAGGATACTGAAAGAGGAACTCCCCAGGTCAGTAGGTGTCCAATATGCTACTGGAGATCAGTGGAGAAATAACTCCAGAAAGAATGAAGGGATGGAGCCAAAGCAAAAGCAATACCCAGTTGTGGATGTGACTGGTCATAGAACCAAGGTCTGATGCTGTCAAGAGCAATATTGCATAGGAACCTGGAATGTTAGGACCATGAATCAGGGTAAATTGGAAGTGGTCAAACAGGAGATGGCAAGAGTGAATGTTGACATTCTAGGAATCAGTGAACTAATATGGACTGGAATGGGCGAATTTAACTCAGATGACCATTATATTTACTACTGCAAGCTGAATCCCTTAGAAGAAACGGAGTAGCCATCATGGTCAACAAAAGAGTCCAAAATGGCAGTACTTGGATGCAATCTCAAAAATGACAGAATGATCTCTGTTCATTTCCAAGGCAAACCATTCAATATCACAGTTATCCAAGTCTATGCCCCAACCAGTAACACTGAAGAAGCTGAAGCTGAACGGTTCTATGAAGACCTACAAGACCTTTTAGAACTAACACCCAAAAAAGATGTCCTTTTCATTATAGGGTACTGGAATGCAAAAGTAGGAAGTCAAGAAACACCTGGAATAACAGGCAAATTTGGCCTTGGAGTACAGAATGAAGCAGGGCAAAGCCTAATAGAGTTTTCCCAAGAGAATGCACTGGTCATAGCAAACACCCTCTTCCAACAACACAAGAGAAGACTCTACCCATGGACATCACCAGATGGTCAACACCGAAATCAGATTGATTATATTCTTTGCAGCCAAAGATGGAGAAGCTCTATACAGTCAACAAAAACAAGACCAGGAGCGGACTGTGGCTCAGATCATGAAGTCCTTATTGCCAAATTCAGACTTAAATTGAAGAAAGTAGGGAAAACCACTAGACCATTCAGGTATGACCTAAATCAAATCCCTTATGATTATACAATGGAAGTGAGAAATAGATTTAAGGGCCTACATCTGATAGATAGAGTGCCTGATGAACTATGCAATGAGGTTCGTGACATTGTACAGGAGACAGGGATCAAGACCATCCCCATGGAAAAGAAATGCAAAAAAGCAAAATGGCTGTCTGGGGAGGCCTTACAAATAGCTGTGAAAAGAAGAGAAGTGAAAAGCAAAGGAGAAAAGGAAAGATATAAGCATCTGAATGCAGAGTTCCAAAGAATAGCAAGAAGACATAAGAAAGCCTT
>SJYQ01094363.1:358355-369013 GCA_006410935.1 Redunca redunca
TGGTTTTTCCAGTAGTCATGTATGGATGTGAGAGTTGGACTGTGACGAAGGCTGAGCCCTGAAGAATTGATGCTTTTGAATGGTGGTATTGGAGAAGACTCTTGAGAGTCCCTTGGACTGCAAGGAGATCCAACCAGTCCATTCTGAAGGAGATCAGCCCTGGGATTTCTTTGGAAGGAATGATGCTAAAGCTGAAGCTCCAGTACTTTGGCCACTTCATGCGAAGAATTGACTCATTGGAAAAGATTCTGATGCTGGGAGGGATTGCGAGCAGGAGGAGAAGGGGACAACAGAGGATGAGATGCCTGGATGGCATCACCAACCCGATGGACATGAGTTTGGGTGAACCCCGGGAGTTGGTGATGGACAGGGAGGCCTGGGTGCTGCAATTCATGGGGTCTCAAAGAGTTGGACACGACTGAGCGACTGAACTGAACTGAGCTGAACTGAAGGGAGGAAGGGATAAATTGGAAGGTTGTCTTTGACAGATACACAGTATTGTATATAAAATACTTAAGAAGGACCTACTGAGAAGCACAGAGGAGTGTACTCAGTACTCTGTAACAGCGTCTATGGGAGAGGAATCTGAAAAAATAGTGGATATATGTATATGCATACGTATAGCTGAGTCACTTTGCTATATAGCAGAAATTAATACAGCATAGTAAGTCAACTACACTCCAATAAAAATCATCTAAAAACACAAAACAAGAATTATAAAACTCATCCCAAATACCGGATTATGCACACAGAGGAAAAGTGAAGAGGAAGGACATGTATAGAAAGTCTTCCCGAGTTCGCCAGCTGCCTTGGGACTCCCTCCCCTCCCTCCCCTCCCTCCCCTTCCTCTCCTTCTGTCCTCCCCTTCCTCTTTCCCCCCTTTCCCCCCTTCCTCTCTCCTTCCTCCCCTCCCTCCTCTTCCTCTCCTTTCTCTCTCCTTCCCTTCCTCCTAGACTCAGGAAGCAGAAGCCCCACAAACAGCTGAATCAGTGAGTGTAGCTGAGGAGCTCATGGCCCCTACCAGAGACAAAATAACCCACAATGGGCTCTTCTGGATCTGAGATCCCAGTTTTTCCTTTTGGAAAAAAACTGAACCAGGAATTTGCCCTTCTGAATCTCTCCCAGACCCATGTGCTGCTGTATTGGGAAGACCACGCGGCATTTGTCCGACTCAGTGTGTGGGTAACTGAAGTGCTCGCTGAGGCGGCTGCTATGAGCCCAGTCTATTCTCAGTGACGTCAGGGGGCTGGGGGCTGCTCCCAGGGCCGTTCGGGAAAGCTTAGGAAACGGCTTTCAGCCAGAAGAGTGACCCGGTCCTCATCAGTCACCCCGGGGAATTTCCAGAAACCCACGAATGGCCTATATTCCCCCATTGGCTTAAGATTACACCTGGGGTTCTGCTGCTGGACTTGTGTGTGTGCGTGTTAGTCACTCAGTTGTGTCTGGCTCTTTACAACCCCATGGACTGTAGCCCACCAGGCTCCTCTGTTCATGGAATTCTCCAGGCAAGAATACTGGAGTGGGTTCTCATTGTCTTCTCCAGGGGATCTTCCCAACCCAGGGTTCAAACCTGGGTCTCCTGCATTGCAGGCAGATTCTTTACCATCTGAGCCACCAACTATCACCAAAAATATGTTGCTATAAAGGCAGGAACGTGCTACTCTCCGTAATCATTCTGAACTGTCAAAATTATCTCCCTCTTGGTAAACTTTTTAGTCTAGGCTTCAATATATGTGGGATTGCAAAGTGCCATGAAGAATGTATGTTACATAAAAACATGCAACTCTACTTTAGCAGTAGACATAATCTCAAACAATCATTCACCGAATAAATGTTGAGCAGTAATAATGCCCTTTTAGAGTATGGAAGAGTTTGAGACAATTTGGATTTAATAAATTTCTTTTAAAAAAATGTCTGGGGAAACTTAAATTACTGCTTTCTTTTTCATATCAACAAATTTCCTCCTAGCAAAAAAATGGAAGATATTTCAAAATGTGTAGTCGTCACATAGGTGCATTTCAGATGAGGATTCTTCTCAAAGAGAGCAGTGCGCCACAGGATGCCCTGAAGACCTGGCCAAGAACTTTATTTGTGAAGATGAGAAAAGAAAGGATGTCTTTATGATCTGCATGTTTCTTTCGCCCTCCACCCCTCATTTTAACAGATCGGCAGTACTGTTGCCAGCATCAGGCCATCCCGAGCAGAATCTGAGCAATGGTTGGGGGAGGGGGTTTCCCAGGTGGCACTGGTGGTAAGAAACCCACCTGCCAACGCAGGAGACCTAAGAGACGCAGGTGTGTTCCCTGGGTGGGGAAGATCCCCGGAGGAGGGCACGGCAACCCACTCCAGTATTCTTGCCTGGAGAATCCCAAGGACAGAGGAGCTTGGTGGGCTATAGTCCATAGGGTTGAGAAGAGTCAGACATTAACAAGTGACTCAGCACACACGCAGGCACAAGGCCAACGGGAAGCGGTCCCCTCGGCCCCTGGGAGCTACAAGATTTGTGGCAGCGCCTCCTCTCCCTGCAAGTGGCTCTCTGAATCGCCCTTGTGCTCCAGAAGCTGGAGCTGGGCTGTGACGCAAAACAATCAACAGAGAAGTCCAGGTTAAGGGGTGATGAGGCAGAGAAGGCAATGGCACCCCACTCCAGTACTCTTGCCTGGAAAATCCCATGGATGCAGGAGCCTGGTAGACTGCAGTCCATGGGGTCGCTAAAAGTCAGACACGACTGAGTGAATTCAGTCTCACTTCTCACTTTTGTTCGTTGGAGAAGGAAATGGCAACCCACTCCAGCACTCTTGCCTGGAAAATTCCACGGATGGAGGAGCCTGGTGGGCTGCAGTCCGTGGGGTCGCTGAGGGTCGGACACGACTGAGCGACTTCACTTTCCCTGTTCACTTCCATGCATTGGAGAAGGAAATGGCAACCCACTCCAGTGTTCTTGCCTGGAGAATCCCAGGGACGGGGGAGCCTGGTGGGCTGCCGTCTATGGGGTCGCACAGAGTCGGACACGACTGAAGCGACTCAGCAGCAGCAGCAGCAGCAGTGACGTCAGGTGAGAGGACAGGAGTGAGAAGCCTCTCCAGGGCTCCCGGGATTAGTGGGGCAAGCTTTTGTAGGCTGTGCTTTCCTTCATTGGAAATTGCAACATGCATATCAGGTAGATGCTTGAAAAACATCAAAGAAAGATTGGAAATTGTTTGCAAAACCAATTTTCTTTACTTAATATGTGTGTTTATATTGGGTTCTTGAGAAAGAATATTAAACTCTGGCAGGAAAAAAAAATTCAGGGCAGAGAAAATAGGCACAACAAATTTTAATGACATTTTTCTTGATTATAGAGTCATTTATGATCATTGTAGAAAATTTATAAAACAGAAAAAATTACGTAGAAAAATACAGATCAACCTAAGTTTCACCATCCAGCGATAACCCCTCCTCACACATTATGTATAGTCTTTCTTTTTTTGTATTATCCTAAGTGATAAATCAAAGTCCATATGGGATGAGCACTTTAGGCTAGGATTCCATGTACTTTAGATACATTATCTTAATTTGTTCTCACTGAAATTCGTGAGTTAAGTATTGTATTTTCTTCATTTCATATTTAGGAGACTGAAACTTGAATTGAGATCACACAAAAAGGTGAGTTCTGAACAGTGATTCGCTTTGAAACCAACTCTAAACCAGAACTACTCAAAGTGTGGTCCATGGACCAGCGTCAGTGTGTGGACCGTCTGTTACAGATCCCTGCCAAGACAAGTACAGAAAAGTACAGACAAGCACTTAGTAAGGGCTGTAGCAATTTCACATTTGCAACATCTGGATGAAGAGGTTTGGGGACCCCCGACACACACAGTGAGTCATGGTGTGAACTGCGTTCTAGTTACCCAGGAGGTCATGCACTGGTCTGCAATCAGTGAGAAATTCAAGATGAAATGAAATGAAAACCCTGGTCTTGCACCAAGAATACTTTGTGGAACACTGCTTTAAACCACATAAACCATGTTTTTAAATGTGGGTGTTATTATTTATTGTTCACCTCTGGAGAGCCAAATGGATCCGGAGGATCACTGAAAACATAGTTTGTTCCTCACAGTTCCAAGAGGAGGGGGCACAACATGCCATGCAGGGCCACCGAGGGAGGCAACAGGGTCAGGCGGGAGGCAGAAGGCGTAGGAGGAAAATGTGGGCAAGAGCCGTTGTTGTGGTTTCCATGGAAAGGAACAGGTGAGGCAGGATAAGCACTTAGAACTCGCTGGTTTGCATAATTCCAACGGGCGCTGGGGCATGGGGACTGACCCTAGTGTCTGGTACTGGCCTTAAGATGCTTAGGACAAGGAGTTAGTGGCTCAGACCGTGAGAGTCCCATTAAGAGGTGGCTGGGGTGTAGACCTGGATTGTTCCACTTGCTCGTGAAAGGCAAATCCTTTGCCATCTCTAGGGACTGACTACCTCAGGCAGGGCAGTCTCTCCAGGGTCAGGAAGGACTCAGATGTCAAAGTATTAAAATCAAAATATCTGCTTAAGACAAACAATTTGCATTGCCGCCTAGGGTGATAATAATAAAGGTAGGAAAATTAGCTGCTGAGACAGAAAATGCAACAACACGAAACAGCTACAGAAACTCTCTGCTGCCCCCACACACATGGTCAGCAGCTTCTGGCAAGTCCTTGTTGCACACAATCATTGAAGGCAGGCTGGGTAGGGCTTGGGTGCAAAGCTGGAGGTGGGAGAAAAAAAAACCTGCCAAGGTCTTTTCCATCCCCACTGCGGCAGAGCCTGCCAGTTGTCCCTCACATCTGTCCTTCCCTTCTCTCATAACACACTTCTCAGCTGAGCACACAGAAGGCCAGGATAAAGATTTGCTTCATGCTTCCCTTGCAGCTAGGCGTGGCCACATGACTGTATTCAGAAGGAAGTGGACAGATGCCGAAGCCAGTTTTAGACAGATGCAGACAAATGTGGCCAGTTTTTAAAATTTTCATCCTTTTCTTTTCCTGTTGTCTTCTTTAAAAGGATAGTTTTATTTATTTATTCCCCCCCCCATTTACTCTCTTTATTTCAGTAACCCTAGAAAATATCCCCAGAGAAAAGCAGACTACAGCATCCTAGACATCGATACTGACATGGTGTACTCTTCCAAAAGTCCTGCCAGGAGTTTTGCTGCACATCTTCACCTGTTCAGACCCACATTTTCATCTTTTTAAATTAGTTTTTGTTGGAGTGTAGTTGCTTTACAATGTTGCATTAGGTACAGCAGAGTGAATCAGCCGCTTGTATAGTATGTCCCCTCTTCTTCGGACTCTTCCCCATTTAGGTCACCACAGAGCACTGAGGCGAGTCCCTTGCGGTGTACAGCAAGTCCTCACTAATTATCCATTTCATGCATAATGTCAATAATGTACATATGTCAATCCCTGTCTCCCAGGTCCTCCCAGCACCCCTTTCCCCATCTTGGTATCCATACATTTGAATAACTTCCGTTTTGTGTTTATCTCTTCCTCCACTTTGTTGCCTGGAACCTGGGTGTGATGGATCCTGAGGAAAGGGCCTCACTGTAGGGTGGGAGAGAGGAAAGGTGGGAGTCCCTAAGGACCTCGGAGACCTTGCGGACAAACCAGCCCTGGCTATCTGCCTGGACGCTTACGCATGAGAGAGGAGGGGCGGCGGGAACCTTGTTTTAAACAAGCCATTGGCATTTGGGGTTTACTGTCGTGTGCAGCTAAACTTCATCCAAACTCAGATACTTGCAAAACCACTGGTCTCTTTATCCTTCTGAAACTTTCCCAACCTGCTCCATCAAACCTGTCCTGGGGGCACTCTGAAGAGAAGGTGTCCAACCACAAAGAATACATTTGAGGAGAAGTAAAAGAGGACTTGGAGAAGGTGATGGCAGCCCACTCCAGTGCTCTTGCCTGGAAAATCCCATGGACAGAGGAGCCTAGTGGGCTGCAATCCATGGGGTAGCTAAGAGTCGGACACAACTGAGCGACTTCCCTTTCACTTTTCACTTTCATGCATTGGAGAAGGAAAGGGCAACCCCCTCCATTGTTCTTGCCTGGAGAATCCCAGGGATGGGGGAACCTGGTAGGATTCCGTCTATGGGGTTGCACAGAGTCGGACACGACTGAAGTGACTTAGCAGCAGCAGCAGCAGCAGAAGAGGACTCCTAATGGGATGCTGTACAAGAAACCCACTTGGGGCCATGGGGCACTCCCATTTAACCAGTGTTTTGTGAGGAGATCTCAGCAGGTGGATATCACATCTGCACTTCGGAACTGGTGTTTCACCAGCCTGCTCACCAGGTGGGTGTGACTGCGCAGCTTCCTGTTTCCACTGGTCACCAGACTGAGCTGGAAATTGCTATTAAACAAGGCCATCATTAAACGCTGAAGTATATAAGGTGAAAGTTGTGTCCAAGTCTTTGCAACCCCGTGGACTGTAAGCCACCAGGCTCCTCGGTCCATGGAATTCTCCAGGCAAGAATACTGGAGTGGGTTGCTATTGTCTTTTCCAGGGGATCTTCCTGACCCAGGGATTGAACCTGGGTCTCCCACATTGCAGGTAGATTCTTTACGACCTGAGCCACCAGGGAAGCTCCAAAAGTGTATAAACTTGCCTTAAATTAACTATATTAAAAACAAAGGCAATACACACTCACAAGGCTTCACTTCCTAATTTTATTCTCCACCTTTTGCTGATGTTCTTGAGTTTATTTCATGTGTGGTCTCTACCTGATAGAAATACTACATCAGCTCTTCTCAACCTTGCCTTCAGTGAGGTGATGGCTGTGGCTTGAGATTAGCCATGGCTGAGACAGGTATTGAGTTGGTTTCTACCATGATGGATAACATGGGACCAGACGAGAAACAAAAATCCGCGGCCTGCAAGAATTTCCAATCTCATTGAAACGTCATGAAAAACTACGTAAAATTGGTTACGTGCGGGAAAGCTAGCACTGAACTCAACTAGGAGACAGGGGGCTGGATTCTGTTCCAGTTCTGAAATTAGCAGTGGGGCTGTGGTCAAGTCTCCTGGACTCTGGGTCCCAGGGTTTTCCGTCTGTAAATGGCCTTCCACCCAGGACTCCGAGCTGCACAAGACCAGAAACTGTGCCTACAGATCCCCACTACATCCCAGTCCTCTGGCAGAGGTCCAGACACATAAGTGATGCAGCAATACTTGTTAAGTAAATAAATGGCCAGGCACTGCCTCTACCCGCTCTTCCAGCTCTGAAAATATGGAGGCCCACGATCCAAACTGAGCCCAAGAGAAGTGACGCAAGAATGAGGGCCGGGGGGACTGACCCAGGCCAGTTTCCTGGACGACTACAGGGGTGTCAGGGGTGAGAGGGCCACGCCGGACTCTGAGCACAGAAAAAGCTGATTCTGTGACCTCAGTGATAATTTCGCTGAAGCACTGGTCAGAACAGAGAAAGGGCATTCTTTTGCTTTGACCCTGAGAAAATATTTTTAGCATGTGTATCTGACAAAGGACTGTTATCGTGGATGCCTTTATTCTTAATTGTATGATTTTTGTTTTTTTAGTTAAACCTATTTTTATTGAAATAGTTGATTTACAAAGTTGTGTTAGTTTCAAATATACAGCAAAGTGAAGTCATCCTTTTTGGTTTACCTTCTCCATCTGGTACCTGACTTCACGCTTTGGTTCAAAACCACCTTAATTTTTTTTTTTTTTTTTTTGTAATTTTACTAGAGCACTAGTTAAAAACCAGAATAACGATTTGTTTCACGCTTCCCTTGCAGCGAGGTGTGGCTACGTGACCATATTCAGAACAAAGGAGACGGACACAGAAGCCAGTTTTAGACAAACGCAGACAGATGTGGCCAGTTTTAAAAACTTTCTTTTAGTCCTTTCTTTTCCCTGTTGTTTTTCTTTAAAAGGGTAGTGGCTAAGAGAAGTGACACAAGATTGAGGGCCAGGGGTGGCCAGCTCAGGCCATAGTTGACTTAAAATGCTATCTTAGTTTCGGGTGTACCACAAAGTGACTCGCTTATACACGGAGTCATTCATTTTTAGATTCTCTTCTCATACAGGTTATCACCAAGTATTGAGTCGAGTTCTCTGTGCTACACAGTAGATCCTTATACATTATATATAGTAGTATATATTATATATAGTTCAGTTCAGTCACTCAGTTGTATCCGACTCCTTGCGACCCCATGAATCGCAGCACGCCAGGCCTCCCTGTCCATCACCATCTCCCGGAGTTCACTCAGACTCACGTCCATCGAGTCAGTGATGCCATCCAGCCATGTCATCCTCTGTCGTCCCCTTCTCCTCCTGCCCCCAATCNATCTGAGGTTATTGATATTTCTCCCAGCAATCTTGATTCCAGCTTGTGCTGTTTCCAGTCCAGCATTTCTCATGATGTACTCTGCATAGAAGTTAAATAATCAGGATGACAATATACAGCCTTGAAGTACTCCTTTTCCTATTTGGAACCAGTCTGTTGTTCCATGTTCAGTTCTAACTGTTGCTTCTTGACCTGCATACAGATTTCTCAAGAGGCAGGTTAGGTGGTCTGGTATTCCCATCTCTCTCAGAACTTTCCACAGTTTATTGTGATCCACACAGTCAAAGGCTTTGGCATTGTCAAGAAAGCAGAAATAGATGTTTTTCTGGAACTCTCTTGCCTTTTCCATGATTCAGTGGATGTTGGCAATTTGATCTCTTGTTCCTCTGCCTTTTCTAAAACCAGCTTATAGTGTGTGTATATTCATCCCAAGCTCCTGAATTGTCCTCTTCCCACGTTTCCCTTTGGTAAACATAAGTGTTTTTCTTCAATATCATCAAGTCTATTTCTGTTTTGTAAATAAGTTCATTTGTATCGTTTTCCAAAATTAGACTCCACACATGAGAAATATCATATATTTATCTTTCTCTGACTTACTTCACTTTAAGTAGACAATCTCTAGCTCCATCCATGTTGCTGCAAAAGGCATTATTTCATTCTTTTTTATGGTTGGGTAATATTCCATTGTATGTATGTACCATACCTTCTTTGGGTTTCCTAGCTGGTTCTAGTGTAAAGAATCCATACCCCAATGCAGGAGATGGAAGAGATGTGGGTTCGATCCCTAAGTCAGGAAGATTCCCTCCTGCAGGTGGGCACAGTCACCCAACCCATTTTTGCCTGGAGAATCTCACGGACAGAGTAGCCTGGTGGGCTATAGTTCCTAGAGTTGCACGACTGAATTGACTTAGCACACACACACCATATCTTCGTTACCCGTTACTCTGTTGATGGACATTTAGGTTGTTGCCATGTCTTGGCTGTTGTGAATTGTGCTGTAAGGAAAATCGGAGTGCATGTATCTTCAGATTCGGTTTTTAGTTTTTTCTAGTTAGGAAATCATTTGCTTATTTCACAGGAACACATTGTCAAGAATTTAAGCAAGAGATGGTTTATTATAAGTAACTTTTATGATTCCTAGCCTCTAAATGTTTATAATATAATTTCAACATTTTGTCAGCAGTTGAATGGTTACAGATTTCTACACTGAAAGTCAGTCACCCAAAGCTTAAATGTTCCATTTCATTTTCTTCCAATATTAAAAGCTGCTAAAAATTTTGATACATGAGTTCTCTAGTCTTTCCTATAAGACAAAAGCACCCTTAATATCATTTGAAGGATTAGAAAATCCCTAACAAAAATGAACCATTTCCCCACTTTCTGCTAGCATCTCCAGTTCCCTGGGGAGCAGTTCCCAAGGCCGTAGCAAGATCTCCTGCTGATAATCCCAGAAAGTTAGAGCCATTGCCTGGACACATTTCCTTCCTTACTTTGACTAATGTACAATGTTGCCATTTATGAAAGCTACAGATGAAATGCAAATGTGCCCCTTTACTTTGTCTTGTTGTTGTTGTATGTGTGTGCACTCATGTCCAACACTGCAAACCCACTGGACTGTAGCCCCCCAGGCTCCTCTGTCTCATCCATTGTCTGTTCTCGCTATAATATTCCAGCTCTTTACACACACACACACACACCCCTACCTCACTCTGCCTCAGGTATAGCTGTTCACAGCTTCTGCTTCAGAGATGACGAAGAAGTCAGATCATTACCACCTGGCAGATTCTTAACACTCTAAACTGCTTTCAGAGAGTTCAAAGCTGCTGGGTACCAGGTCAGAGTTTTGAATGGGAAAGTTATCATATATCACTGAGTTTTGGAAACAAGTTTGGATTGACTGAAAGGCATTGTCTTCCATGTGGCAAGACAAAAATTGAAATTTATGATCGTGGTGTTTCTACTGATGAAGAGTGAGCAGGGAGTGAAGATAAATTTGTTCCTTTTATCTTGACATCCCAGAACTTATGGGATGCGGCAAGAATCAAAGGCAATGCAGGCTTACAAATCCATTTAGTAATGCCCAGGGTGCTGGAGGGGCCCTTGGCAATCTAATCCCAGAAGTTGCTGAGGCTCAGGGGAGGCGGACTGAATTAAAAGTTCCTCTCCGCTGGGTGAATCATCATGGCAGTTTCGCTCTTTTGAGCCTCATATTCTTCAAATGTAGAAGGTAGGGAGCCATGTGAAAGAACTGCCAAGACGATTTTTCTGAGAACCTGAGAAGCAGTTCAGGTGAAAATTTACATACATACCTTGGGCCGGGGGGGGGGGGGGGGGGAGT